>RXON01003153.1:0-41488 GCA_009667805.1 Leptobrachium leishanense
TTCTTCGACAGATACCCCTGATAAGTGGCCCCTCTGTGGCTGACCACCGGATCTGATATTCTGGAGCCCGTTTAGTTCCCTGTCCGGACCAGAGACTCTTTTTCCGGTGGCTGGATCTTTCTATCCATTCAGTTATCTATCTATCTATCTATCTATTCAGTTATCTATCTATTCAGTTATCTATCATCTATTCAGTTATCTATCTATCTATCTATCTATCTATCTATTCAGTTATCTATCTATCTATCTATTCAGTTATCTATCTATCTATCTATTCATATCTATCTATCATCTATCTATCTATCTATCATCTATCTATCTCATCTATCTATCTATTCAGTTATCTATCATCTATCTGTCTATCTATCATCTATCATCTATCTGTCTATCTATCATCTATCTATTCAGCTATCTATCTATCATCTATCTATCTATTCAGCTATCTATCTATCATCTATCTATCTATTCAGTTATCTATCATGTATCTATCTATCAGTTATCTATCTATCTATCTATTCAGTTATCTATCTATCTATCTATTCAGTTATCTATCTATCATCTATCTATCTATCATCTATCTATCTATCTCATCTATCTATCTATTCAGTTATCTATCATCTATCTGTCTATCTATCATCTATCATCTATCTGTCTATCTATCATCTATCATCTATCTGTCTATCTATATATCTATCATCTATCTGTCTATCATCTATCTATTCAGTTATCTATCATCTATCTATACATTTATCTATCTATCATCTATCTATCTATCATCTATCTATCTATTCAGTTATCTATCTATCTATCTATCTATCTATCTATCTATTCAGTTATCTATCTATCTATCTATTCAGTTATCTATCTATCTATTCAGTTATCTATCTATCTATCTATCTATCTATCTATCTATCTATCTATTCAGTTATCTATCTATCTATCTATCTATTCAGTTATCTATCTATCTATCTATTCAGTTATCTATCTATCTATTCAGTTATCTATCTATCTATCTATCTATTCAGTTATCTATCTATCTATCTATTCAGTTATCTATCTATCTATTCAGTTATCTATCTATCTATCTATCTATCTATTCAGTTATCTATCTATCTATCTATTCAGTTATCTATCTATCTATCTATTCAGTTATCTATCTATCATCTATCTATCAATCATCTATCTATCTCATCTATCTATCTATTCAGTTATCTATCATCTATCTGTCTATCTATATCTATCATCTATCTGTCTATCTATCATCATCTATCAGCTATCTATCTATCATCTATCTATCTATCAGTTATCTATCATGTATCTATCTATTCAGTTATCTATCTATCTATCTATTCAGTTATCTATCTATCTATCTATTCAGTTATCTATCTATCATCTATCTATCTACATCTATCTATCTCATCTATCTATCTATTCAGTTATCTATCATCTATCTGTCTATCTATCATCTATCATCTATCTGTCTATCTATCATCTATCATCTATCTGTCTATCTATATATCTATCATCTATCTGTCTATCATCTATCTATTCAGTTATCTATCATCTATCTATACATTATCTATCTATTATCTATCTATCTATCATCTATCTATCTATTCAGTTATCTATCTATATATCTATCATCTGTCTGTCTATCTATCAGTTATCTATCATCTATCTATTCAGTTATCTATCATCTATCTATTCAGTTATCTATCATCTATATATCTATCTATCATCTATCTATCTATTCAGTTATCTATCTGTCTATCTATCTATCTATCTATCTATCTATCATCTATCTATTCAGTTATCTATCAGTCTATCTATCCATCTATTCAGTTATCTATCATCTATCTATCCATTCAGTTATCTATCTCTCTCTATATATATCTCTCTCTCTATATATCTATCTCTCTCTATATATCTATGCATTCAGTTATCTATCTCTCTGTCTCTCTATATATATCTATCTATCCATTCAGTTATATATCTATCTCTCTATCTATTCATATCTATCTATCTCTCTATCTATCTCTCTCTCTATCTCTATCTATCCATTCAGTTATCTATCTATCTGTCTATCTATCTATTCAGTTATCTATCTATCCATTCAGTTATCTATCTATCTATCTATCTATCTATCTATCTATCTATCTATCTATCTATCTATCTATCTATCTATCTATCTATCTATCTATCTATCTATCCATTAAGTTATCTATCTGTCTATCTATCTGTGTCTATCTATTAAACACTCTTTAACGACCCTTCTGTTTAGGGAAGCCTACCACCTGACTCCGTAACAAGACATCCGGCCGACCCAAAAAACTGTCCTCACCTCTCCCTGCATTAACTCAGCACTGCAGTCCACCTCTATTGTTTCTAATCCCTCACCCATCAAGATTGTAAATTCCCATGGGAAAATGGCCGTAATGTCCTTCTGTATCTGCTGGCAGACCTGCCTCCTGTATGTGTTGTAGAATTTTCCTGTCTTTACCAATTGCATCTTTACTAGTACAGCGCAGCAGAATGTGTTGGCGCTTAATAAATAATAAGCATTATTATGAGCTATCTATCTATCAATTCAGTTATCTATCTATCTATCTATCTATCTATCAAAATACCCTGAAATACCAGGATGAAGTGAGATGACATTATTGTTGTTTGTTAACTTTTTATATGTGTAGATTTAGTGGAGTCGTCTTTTTATATAGAAATAGAAAGAGTCTTGTGGACAGGCCCGCCAGTGGCTCAGGGAGGCATGGAATGTATTTCTTAGTGCACACACTCATTTATGATTGGGAAACAGAATTTTCATGTATGACTTTTATTATGATGCAATTCTCTTCTTCCTGTATTACCTTGTATTACCCTAACTTATTGTAACCAATGTGCCATGCTGTGGTATGTGTTGGTGCAGTATAAATAAATGGCTAATAATAATAATTAATGATTAAATCATCTGCAGTAGCTTCTGTATTTAATATCTATCTATCCATCTATCCATAGCTATCCATCTATGTATCCATATCTATCTATCCATTGATATCTATCGATCTATCTATTCATATCTATCAATCCATTCAGATATCTATCTATCCATTCAGATATCTATCTATTCAGATATCTACAGTTGTGTTCAAAATTATTCAACCCCCAATGCTGTAAAGGGTTTTAGGGAATTTAGTGTACATTTGTAATTGTATTCAGAATGAAATCCTACAAGGACTTTTTAAAGAACCATATGCAACTAAAATGACATCAATTGGTTTTGTAATACAGTAGTAAATGTTTCTTTTGTGAATTCTTCATTGACACAATTATTCAACCCCTTAAAGACCACCACTCTGAAGAACAGAGGTTCATTCAAGTGTTTTCAATCAGGTATTGAAAACACCTGTGGATGTCACGGAGCAGCAATAAAGCATAATAAGCACCAATTAGGCAGCTTTAAAATGACTGTGATACTCAGCTCCTTCTAGACATTTACTGGTGTGGTTACAAACATGGTGAAGTCAAGAGAATGGTCCAGGAAGACAAGAGAAGAGGTGATTACTCTTCACAGGAAGGGCAATGGCTATAAGAAGATTGCAAAGATGTTAAACATACTATAGAGACCATAGGAAGCATCATTCGCAAATTCAAGGCAAAGGGCACTGTTGAAACGCTACCTGGTTGTGGCAGAAAGAAGATGCTGACTTCGACTGCTGTGTGCTACCTGAAGCGTAGAGTGGAGAAAAAGTCCTCGTGTGACTGCTGAGGAACTGAGAAAAGATTTGTCAGATGTGGGTACTGAAGTTTCAGCTCAGACAAAACGGCGCACACTGCGTAATGAAGGCCTCCATGCCAGAACTCCCAGGCGCACCCCCTTGCTGTCTCCAAAGAATAAGAAGAGTCGACTGCAGTATGCCAAAAGTCATGTGGACAAACCACAGAAGTTTTGGGATAGTGTTCTGTGGACTGATGAAACAAAATTAGAACTGTTTGGGCCCATGGATCAACGCTATGTTTGGAGGAGGAAGAACAAGGCCTATGAAGAAAAGAACACCTTGCCTACTGTGAAGCATGGCGGGGGGGGGGGGTCAATCATGCTTTGGGGCTGTTTTGCTTCTGCAGGTACAGGGAAGCTTCAGCGTGTGCAAGGTACCATGAATTCTCTTCAGTACCAGAAGATATTGGATGACAATGTGATGCAGTCCGTCACAAACCTGAGGCTTGGGAGACATTGGACCTTTCAACAGGACAATGATCCAAAGCATACCTCCAAGTCCACTAGAGCATGGTTGCAGATTAAAGGCTGGAACATTTTGGAGTGGACATCGCAGTCACCTGACTTAAATCCGATTGAGAACCTCTGGTGGGACTTAAAGAAAGCAGTTGCAGTGCGCAAGCCTAAGAATGTGACTGAACTGGAGGCTTTTGTCCATGACGAATGGGCGAAGATACCCGTAGATCGCTGCAAGACACTTGTGTCAAGCTATGCTTCACGTTTAAAAGCTGTTATAACTGTAAAAGGATGTTGTACTAAGTACTATGATTGAATGTCACTTGGGGGTTGAATAAAACTGATAATGATGTGAGCACAGAAAAGACATTTGTGGTTATTTCATTATAAATGTTATGTTATATTTGTCTGACCTACACGTGCCTCTTTGATTTAATTGTAAGCAAGATGACTGAATGATCAAAATCAATGTCAAACTGGCCAAAAAACTCAATTTCAGTGGGGGTTGAATAATTTTGAATCTATCTATCCATTCAGATATCTATCTATCTATTCAGATATCTATCTATCTATCCATTCAGATATCTATCTATCTATCCATTCAGATATCTATCTATCTATCCATTCAGATATCTATCTATCTATCTATCTATCTATCTATCTATCTATCTATCTATCTATCCATTCAGATATCTATCTATCCATTCAGATATCTATCTATCTATCCATTCAGATATCTATCTATTCAGATATCTATCTATCTATTCAGATATCTATCTATCTATCCATTCAGATATCTATCTATCTATCCATTCAGATATCTATCTATTCAGATATCTATCTATCTATCCAGATATCTATCTATCTATCCATTCAGATATCTATCCATTCAGATATCTATCTATCTATCTATCCATTCAGATATCTATCCATTCAGATATCTATCTATCTATTCAGATATCTATCTATCTATTCAGATATCTATCTATTTATCCATTCAGATATCTATCTATCTATCCATTCAGATATCTATCTATCCATTCAGATATCTATCTATCCATTCAGTTATCTATCTATCTATCTATCCATTCAGATATCTATCTATCCATTCAGATATCTATCTATCCATTCAGATATCTATCTATCTATCTATCTATCTATCTATCTATCTATCTATCTATCTATCCATTCAGATATCTATCTATCTATCTATCTATCTAACTATCCATTCAGATATCTATCTATCTATCCATTCAGATATCTATCCATTCAGATATCTATCTATCTATTCAGATATCTATCTATCCATTCAGATATCTATCTATCCATTCAGATATCTATCTATCCATTCAGATATCTATCTATCTATCTATCTATCTATCTATCTATCTATCTATCTATCTATCTATCTATCTATCCATTCAGATATCTATCTATCCATTCAGATATCTATCTATCCATTCAGATATCTATCTATCCATATCTATCCATTCATATATCTATCTATCCATATCTATCCATTCAGATATCTATCTATTCAGATATCTAATCTATCTATCTATCTATCTATCTATCTATCTATCTATCTATCTATCTATCCATATCTATCCATTCAGATATCTATCTATCTATCCAATCTATCCATTCAGATATCTACTGTATCTGTCTATCCATATCTATCTATCTATCCATTCATATCTATCGATCTATCCATATCTATCTATCCATTCATATCTATCGATCTATCTATCCATTCATATATATCGCTCTATCTATTCATATCTATCAATCTATCTATCATTATTGTTGTTTGTAAACTGATATTCTATGTCTGTTTGAAATATTGTTTACTTTATTTAAAAATATATATATATATTGTATATACTGAAATATATCCATTTTGTCTTATATTTATCAAAACTTTCTATCTACTGTCTATCTATCTATCTATCTATCTATCTATCTATCTATCTATATACCTTGAAATATTCCCTCGTACACACACTCATTTATGATTGGAAAACATAATTTGATCTTTAAAGAGTAGATACTTCTGATGAAATTCTTCTCTACTTCCTGTTTGATTTACCTTGTAACACTCTAACTTATGTAACCCCTGTGCCATGGTCTGTTATGTGTTGGTGCAATATAAATAAATGACATAATAATAATATATTATTATTATTACAACCAACTAGGTTAGTAAGTACAGTAGGTTCGGACTATTATCTATCTTCATTATTGTTATTTATAAACCAATATTTTACTCCCATTTGAAATACTATTTATGGTATTTGAAGGTTGTAACTATAATCAAATGTATCCATTTAAAACCATTTTCAACTTATATTTTATCAAGCCTGTCAATCACTTGCATTGACAGAATCTGTTGCTTCTTGCACCAGAGTGATGGCGTCTGTTGCAGCAGATTCTGTCAATCTGGAAGGGCTCCAAGGGAGAATCAATGTAAGTATTTAACATGCTGTGCAAAATAACAGTGGTGATGGGCAGGAAGAGTCAGAAGGGTTAATTATCAACTCCTAAGGATTTTGTAAACAACACCCTTATTTTTAGCATTTAATTTTCACTACTTGAATATGAAATAGTAAATAAATTGAATATCAAGACAACGCGACTTAGTTAGTGAACATACCAGATACGATGTGTCAGAACACTCACTCGTAGACAGGCAAAATGATTTGTGCAATTTCGTTTCGTGAACAAACATTGATTCGACCACCAAGAGATTATGAAAATGATAGCACCATGGACAGCTCGGCAGGAAACTGGAAATGATGGAGAGCGACAGCAGGGACTGTTCACAGAATACACAAGCACAAGGCATACTTAAAAAAAAATCAAATAGTTTTGAGGGAAACATAGTAATAATACAGCTCTTTCATTTATTTAAATATTAATGAATGAATATTTCTTTAAGCCATATTTGTTGCATAGCTGTTTCATGTCATAGGTCCATAGGCATGCACAGCCCATATTTAACCCCTTCACTACCAAGTGACTTTCCAGTAAAACTGTCAGAAACCAGTGTTTTTTTTGGTAAAATCATTTTTAATTAACTATATGGTAATAAATAGCTATTACTGGAAATAACCTATATGGCCAGTAGATGGCGCCATCTATTGCCAAATTGAGTTACAGAGGTTTGAGGTGCAGGTCTATTTTTTTTTTTTGCTCCCTGCATCGGCTGCTGAAAGCCCGATATTTCAGAGCATTCATCAACTGAATCACACAGAAGCGCAAATCTCCATGGAGTGCTATGAACTCCAGGAAATGATGCTCGCGGCGGCGTGGAAGTGCTAAGGCGAGTATCCCAGTGGTTAGCGCTGTGTTCTGGGATGAGGTGCTGAGACATTGCCTACCCCGGAATAACATGGTAAAACAGGGACGCTGCGGGGAAAATTTCAGGTGCAGATTTTCTTCTGCCCCATTTTTGCGCTAACACAGGAATAGTGCCCAGGATTTGCTGGAAAAGAAAGGACATCCAGCAAACAGACATTGCAGAATCATGGGAGTTGTAGTTTAGAAACATGAGGGGGGGGGGTTTGACAGCTCTGGTATAAAATGTCTTTTTAAATGTCCTTGTTTAAAGACTCCTCCATCTCTCTTTTACTTGGAATAGAAGACAAGTTAACTCTTTGTGTGTAAGGCTCTGGTCAATGGTTTAGTGTCTATATGGTGCATTATGCAACACCAGCGAAACGATTCAATTTATAAATCATACCAGCTGCCCCAAAAGCATTGATCTCTTGCAACAGAAATTGAGTTATTCCTAGACTGCATGGATTAGGCGCACTTTCAAGAAGTCAATGGTAATGTATTGTCGAATGCATTATGGCTGTAATTGAAATAAATATTTACAAGATAATGGTTTCATGGTTAAATTGAATATTTTCTTTCCCCCAAAGTAATTGAAGGCAAAGTTACTTCATTCATAGCGGGTGATTTCCTTTTGTAGACGGCTTGATTCATTGGGTGATGTCATGGACCAAACCAACCTCATGGGCACATTCCCTGGATAAACTAGTGCTCGAAATATATCTAGATTCATGCTGAGTTTAAATAATCTTGGGTTTCTCATAATCCTGCAAAAATTAGGTTCTTGATCAACACTTATAGGGGTTATTCAGAGAGAGACGATCTGGCCCCGAAATGTCACGAACAGGGAAGTACGGTGCCTGTTCGGCAGCAGTGCAATCCCCCATAAAGAAGCAATGGTTAATCTATTCAGAGACACCGAACAGCAGTGAAAAGTTGTCGAAGTGCCTTGATGTTTGCTGTTTTCATTCGTCAGGTTTATTCAGGAGAATCCCATAGGCTTCAATGTTAAAAATATTCCCCTTTTGATCCAATATCTAATAAACCCTTTATTATTTTATTCTGCAGTAAGAAGTCTCTTTATTTATCGATTTTTTTATGATCTTTTATGCATTTTTCAGGATCTTTTCAGCAAAATGTTTTTCCTTTTTTTTCTTATATCGATTTTTCTTTTTTTGTAACAGACCTTTTTATTATCATTCATAGGATCTTATATGTAAATTCCGGACATTTTCATTTAGTAGTTTTTTTAAAAGCAGTGTTTTAATTTTGAAACTTTCAAGCGTAGTTTTTGGTGAGTCGGCGTGCAGGCTGCAAAGAAGGGCCGAGGTGAGCCCATTGAAGACAGCGGGGCATACATGTACGCCCTGCTTCTTCAAAGCCCGCCCGCCGCCAGGACAGCATGGAATATCCTGCGGCAGGAAGGGGTTAAAAGATGGAATATTAAATTAATTGTACTAATGTAAGGGACTCAGGTCAGGAGATGGCCGCCATCTTGAGCCAGGCGGCCATCTTGTTCAGAGCATTGGTTCACTTGAATCTAACTAGAAGATATTAGATGAAATTAGGATGTAGCTTACATAGAATTCAAGGAATGTGTTAAACTAACAGCAAAGCAATTAAAACCTAACGAGGATTCAGGCCGTAGCTGGCACACAAGTGACAGGATGAAGAATAGATACATCAAGGTCAGAGAAGCAAGCTGTTGAACAAAGAGGAGTGTGAAACCAGACGAGGCCTTATCTAGAATACAAAATAAACAAGCTTTAGGGAGGTGGGCATAGGCACGAACCAGAGAGAGTGTAAATCCTCTATTGTCAGAATAACATGAAGTTTGCCAATTTATGACCAATGTGTGGAATGTCTTTGTATTCGATCATGGGAGGTACGGACCCACATGGGGTGGGATAGTGTCACAGCGGGGTGGGCTAATTGGGATGTACCTAATTATGTATTCGGGGTATAAGACCCCTTGACGGAGTGAGATCGGGGCTCACTCTTTGCGATTGAATCCTGTGTGAGCATCTGTGACGTCACAGTAAAGTTTGCCTTTCCTGAAGAGACTCGTGTCCAAGCAGTCATTGTCCGTGCCGGTCCGACTTTACTCCCGAGAGAACCAGGTGGATTCCGGTAACATTTTTGGGGGCTCATCCGGGATGAGAGTTACTTCCGAATCGGCGGTGACTGCTAGACAGTAGCGATTGACTGCAGGCCTGAGGGGTCCCGAGGCTGGGTGGGTGTCCGTTGAAGGTGAGCTGACATCTGCAGGCGCCAAGCAGGATTTCCTGTTAAGTGTAGCTCGACTCGTCTCTAACGGACCCCCGGCCCGGGAAGCTGGGACACCACCGAGTCCGAGGAAACCGCAAGCAGCGCAGCGATAGGTAAGGTGTCTTTTGTGTCTGTATGTACTGGATACCGGTATAGTGGAAAACGTCCGACCGAAGTTGGCTAAGGAGACCCGCGGCCACGGTCTCGTTAGTATACCGAACCCGCCGCCGACAGCACGGACAGCACAGGGGCCAGTAGAGTGGCTAGCGCGTGTCTGAAACTGGGGATCGGATATTAACTAAGGTGTTCTGGAAAGGAGGGAGAGGGTAGCCACGTGGAGTAGTATTGTCATAGTTAGAGTTTGTAAATAGAACTGCTGCACGTGGACAAGGAAAGGAGGAGGGATCCTGTGACTGGGCTGAGAGCCCGAGTCGATGCTGTGTGTATCTTAGTCAAAAAGGGAGGGGCCAGTCAGGGCCAACGGTAGCTGCAGCGGGAGTGTTGCCTGGTGGGTTCATTGCCCTTAGGCAAATTGAAATAGCAGGAGTAAGTGTTGCATAGGACGGGATATACATAGTTGAAGAGCAGATAAGAGTAGAGATCAATTAACTGGGTATAAGGAGCCTGAGAGGGTCGGCATGCCCTAGGCTACAGGAAAAGAGTAGAAATGTTTATGTACTGTTTTGTGCTGAATGTATCTGGTACAGTACGTGCTGTGATTGTTGAGAGTGTTGGGAGTGATTGTGCGCCTACTCGCTTAGCAAGGAAGCAAATCTGAGAGTGGACTCCGGAGGTACGTTTCCAGCTCAGGCGACTGCAGTTGGCTACCAAAGGAGGAAGCGAATACGACACGAGAGAACTGTTGTTTGAAGTACCAGACAGTTGATTTAAAAGTGTTTTGCTGAAAGTAATATCTGAATTGTGAAGGAGTTACTGCTTTAAACTATGGGTAGCGGGTCATCTAAACCCAAGAGAGCGAAGGAGGGTGAAACACCCCTGGACTATATGGAGCACAATTTTGAGGCGCTGTACGAGACACATCACTATGGTGTGGAATTGGGTAAAGAAAAATTAAAGTTGTTATGTACTATAGTTTGGCCGATGTTGGTCCCCGAATGGCCAGAGCAGGGATCTATGGATCCAGAGTTAATACAGAAGATGTATCCCTGTATTACCGGAAGGTATGGTCACCCAGACCAGTAGCCATATATTGATATCTGGAGGTACTGTGTGAGAGATAAGAGTCATTTTGTTATGTTAGCAGGGCAAAGAAAGAAAGGTATGCCCTCAAATAAATATAAACATGAGTGTGGGGATACGTCTATGCATATTCGGGGTTTTAATTTTAATATACCAGTATTTTACAAGCCCTGTGTGTGGACTATGTAATAATCTGCAGGAGCCTCTCAGCCCCCACTTCCCCCCCAGACCAGAAGAAGAGGAGATGATCAATGGATCAAATGGTAATCTAGAAGGTTTAAACAAGAATGATTACAGTACTTTATAATTTGTGTATGTAATTTGGACTGGCCATCCGGATTTTGTGTCTGTACTGTCCTGCGTGATTATTGAGTCAGAGAATGTTATTAACGGATAATGTATGGTGTATAATCGAATGGTTTTATAGTAGAATGTTTTTGTCTGACTGCGTCTATAATTGATCAAGGAGCTATATGTCCTATAACTGCCAAATAGGAAGAAACTACTCGAGTATATATATATATATATATATATATATATATATATGTGTGTTGTGTAATTTTAGTCTATTAAACTGTTCAATCAAGAGTAAAGTGTGTTAGTAGTTACAAAAGATCTTTGTAAAAAGTTTTGGATGTTAATTTAGAGTGTGTGATGGCTGAGAGTAATGAGATTTTCCTCCACTAACAGTTTTCTCCGTATTCGCTCCCCCCCTCCCTTCTAACCCACACTATCTGCACAGAGGGGAGGGAGAGAGTCGGCCCTCTGCTCTCTGATGAACAAAGGAATTAACCCTTATGTAGGTTTACCAAAGAAATAAAATAAATAAATTACTAATTAGATAGCTAAATATAGCAAATTTTTATGTGTGCTACAATAGAATGCATGAAGTCTGTAGAGTGCAAGATGTATGTTTATATTTTGTGTTGATATATTTGGTTAGGTCTGTTTTGACAGACTATATCGAAATAGTTTTATATAAGCTAGGCAATATGTGAGAACATTATACTGTTTAGTATTGTTGTCCGGTTGTTTCTGGCAATGTTGCGCAATGTGTTGGTATTATTCCAGAAACTCTAGTTTTGTTCACAGAGCCAGAATTAAATAAAAGAAGGTGTCCTGGTTTTTATATTATTGCAGAATACAACAATAATGTGTATTCATAATGCAATATGTATTTTATGAAGTAAATTTAAAGTATATAGTATATGCAATGTATGTATTTCTCTTAGATCCAGAAGATTATTGTCTACCAATATATAATAAAATTTATTAACGAACTAAATAGAAATATATGAAACGGTCAGAAGATAATATTGAAAAGAGCAGTTCGAGAAATAGTTAAAGTAACAAGTTCTATACTGTTTCATGTCCCATATAGTTAAAATATAGCAAAATTATGATTAAAAATGCAATTAAAATATTACAGGAATGACGGTGAAAGAATAGAATTAATTAAAATATATTTCTATGCAATTTCTGATAAGATGGTTATTCTATTGTTATAATTGTATTTTAAATGATTTCTAATTTTATTTTTCTGATGTGTTATTAAGAGTCCGTTTTGGTGACGGGAGAGGGACCTCTGTAAATATTGTGTGTATATATAGATGGTCCTGCTCTTTAGTTAAAGTATACAATCTGTATATGTGTATGCCTGAATGTCCCATCCAACTCCTTGGGCGGGATATCCTTTGCAAATTGCAAGCCCAAATTATATTTCTTCCCGGGGGTCACGCTAGATTAGATCTGCCGGAGAGTGGCAGCTCTGAACGGCAATATAACCCAGCCAGCCAGGACGCCCAACCTGTAAAAATTGCAGTAGTTATGCCAAGAGAAGAAGAATGGTGCACGGCAACAACCCCGCCGGTCGCCCCAGACCCATCCACACTACTCCTTGGAGTCCCTGTAGTCTGGGCGGAAGAAAACCCGCCCGGCTTGGCAGTAAATATTCTCTCAGTGTATGTTGATCTGAAACCTGGCGCAACGCCTGTGGCTCTAAGCCAATATCACACTCCACAGAAAGCCAAACAAAATATACAGACACATTTACAGAGACTGAAAGAATACGGGATATTGAAATTTTGTGTGTCACTGTGGAATACACCGATATTGCCAGTTCAAAAAAAAAAGGGACACAGGAATACCGCCCAGTCCAAGATCTAAGGGCCGTTAATGAAGCCACAGTGACCCTACACCCTGTGGTTCCCAATCCATACAATTTATTGCCATTAATTCCTGGTGATACAAAATATTGCACCGTGCTTGATTTAAAAGACGCTTTCTTTTGCATCCGCCTTGCTCCCGCAAGCCAGCCCCTCTTTGCATTTCAGTGGGAGGAATCTACAACGGGTGCGCGCTCAGCCAGGACCTTCTGTCCTTCAACGCTCAGCCAGACAAAGTTGTTCTGTTACAATACTTAGATGATTTATTTGCTTCCCCTGCAGAAAAAGACTGTCTCTCCGCCACAAAAGCACTGTTACATCTGCTGTATCAAGCAGGATATAAAGTTTCCAGAAAGAAAGCACAAATATGCAGACAAAGTGTCAAGTATTTAGGTTTTCAATTAACAGGTACCAAGTGTGAACTGGGAGCTGAGAGAAAGGAAGCTGTATGCCGTATACCCCAGCCAAAGACAAGGAGACAAGTCCGTGAATTCCTAGGGGCTGCAGGCTTCTGCCGCCTGTGGATCCCCAACTTTGCTTACATTGCCAAACCCCTACACCAAGCCACCAAGGGGGGAGAGCAAGACCCTTTCCTCTGGGAAGAAGAACAGGCGGCTGCCTTTCTAAAACTAAAATCCCTCCTGATGGAAGCCCCAGCATTGGGATTGCCAGATCACAGCAAGCCCTTCCAGCTGTATGTCCACGAGCATAACCCAACAGCAACAGGAGTACTAATCCAGAACTTTGGCTCATGGCCAAGGCCGGTGGCCTATCTATCCAAACAACTTGACCCTGTGGCCTGCGGCCTAACCTCCTTGCCTGAAAGCAGTGGCAGCCACTGCAATGCTCATCGCGGAAGCAGACAAGCTGACCCTTGGACAAGTTCTTCATGTCAAGGTGCCACACGCGGTAAAAGCCCTGCTTGATGTAAAAGGAAGTTACTGGTTCAGCAATAGCCGAATGACGAAGTACCAAGCCATGATGTGTGAGAATCCACGGGTTCATCTGGACCTCATCGCTACCTTAAACCCTGCTACGCTACTGCCTGACTGTGAAGAGGATCCAAATCATGAATGCCTCCAAGTCATGGAAGAAGTATTCAGTAGCAGACCAGATCTGAAAGACATACCCCTAGACAAATACGACCTACAGTTATTCACCGATGGTAGCAGCTATATGGATGATGGGAGAAAGGTCTCCGGCTATGCAGTTGTCTTAGCAGAAGAAATTATCGAAGCCAAAGCCCTACCAGGCCATACGTCTGCACAACTGGCTGAGATAAAGGCCCTGACCAGGGCCCTCGAAATATCTAAAGGAAGAAGAGTGAATATCTATACCGACTCCAAGTATGCTTTCATGACTGTCCATGCACATGGTGCACTATACAAAGAAAGAGGACTACTCACGTCTTCAGGACAACAGATAAAGTACGCAGCTGAGATCGCGGCTCTGCTGGAGGCTGTGTGGAAACCAACTGCTGTCAGTATCATGCACTGTCGTGGCCACCAGAAAGGTCATGATGAAATCCCTCAAGGAAACAGATGGGCTGACCAGGCCGCAAAGGCCGCTGCAAAGCCACTGGTACCCCCTGATCAAGCCTCCAAAGTCCTCCTCTGCAAACAAGATTACCAAGACCCAATGACAAACTACGAATTTTATATGAATTGGAGGAAGTTGGAACCAAAAGGAGAATTTATTGAGATTATCTTACAAAAATGGGTTGCTGATGATGAATTGCTCGAAAACAACCATGATTATATCCAATGGCTTTTCCCAAATCAAGGTCAAGGCCGAAATTTTTACTCCATGCCTCTGAGTCCCAAAGAAGTACGTCTGATGAAGAACACCTCAGAAATTCAGCAGAGGCTCCGCCGAGCATACAAGTTGATGCTGAAGTTCTTCGGCGTAAAATTAGTGGGGGAGAGTGGAGAAGATACAGTAATAACTGAAGTTGAACGAGCAGAAAATTTTGCCGAACGTATAACAATTTGAGGATCACGAGAATGCTACTGAGCTTGGGGAAACTGGGAGTAGCAGAATATCAAGCCCGACTGGTAAAGTTCTTCCTCAAAGAGACCCTTATTGAAAACAACCTGCCACGAATGAAGAAAAGTGTGATGAACTTCTTTGTGCCAGCAGTGAGAGATGTGCAGAAGAGGCAAGACCTGCTGTACTTCGCCTGGCGGCATTACCAACCAAGAGGAGACTTCATCTGGGGAAAACAGGAAGAACTCGAGAGATACAAGGCCAGAGCAGTAGTGGTAGCTCCACTATTGCCGGCTCCGTTGAGTGAATGGACACCTGTGTATTCAGAGGAGAAGAAGTGGCTGTCGGAGGAACAAGGAGAATATGGAGAGGATGGGTGGTTCCAATTGGCAGACAGGAGAATAGTCTTGCCAGTAACAGTGGCTCCAGAGATCGTGAGAGCACTTCACGCAAGTACTCATGGAGGAAGAGAAATGATGGAGCAACAACTGGAGCCACATTTCTACGTACCGGGACTGTCAGTAATCTGTAAAGCAATAGCCCAGCAGTGTGTGACATGTGCCAAGAGACGTCACTAGGCTGGTTGGATGTGCTGCCGATAGGTTTATTGCACATTAGGTGCAGACCAACCCCACAATTGAAGCTAAGTCCGTACGAACTCATGTTCGGGCGGCCTACCCCTCTAATTACTGGACTAAGGGGGGACCTTCGGGCATTGGGTGAAACTAAACTAAATGAACAGGTTGTATTGTTGGGTAAATCAATGCAACAGTTGAATACTTGGGTGGGAGATAATATATCTCACTTTTTATATCTCCCACTGCATAAGTGTTGTCCAGGTGACTCGGTTTGGGTGAAGGAGTGGAAAAATTACCCACTAGGCCCAAAATGGAGAGGTCCTTACCTTGTCCTATTATCAACCCCTACAGCAGTGAAGGTTGCCGAGGTGGTTCCGTGGATACATCACTCCAGACTGAAGACAGCAGCAGCTAATCCTGGACCAGAGTGGAAGGTCGTCACCAACGAGACCAATCCATTGAGGCTAAAGCTGACAAAGACCACAGTCTTGAGCACCTAAAAGACTCAACAAGTGGGTGTTTTGACGGACACAATAATGCCTGACCACCCACCAACGGAGGAGCAAAGGGATCCCTCGGGGGATGCCCCAAGGGCTATTTTTAGGGGCCCTGCCCCGACCCTTGATCAACCAGAGATGACTTTAACTTTTGAAATACTGATGGGGAGGGATTGGGTTTACGTGACTGTGAAAAGAGTTGCCCAAGGGATTTTGAGTCTTGGGGCATTTTTCGTGCTAATACTGTACCTTGCAAATTTGATTTATGGACTATCGCAGGGGGCATGTCCAAAGTGCACAAAAGCAACAGAGAAAGTGGATATCTCCCATATCTGGAATGGTACACACCCAGTAATGGAGAACCGTACCGTGTGGAGACAGAAGCGTGATGTGGGATCAGAAACCACTCCAAGAGGGCACCTGCTTGTAAAATTTAAATGTGCATACGCAAAGAAGTCTGGACAGACTGCGTGTTGGGTGTGCAGCAGATTGCACCCAGAGACAATATATATACCTTTCGCTTCAATTCCTATGAATTTAAGTACATTTGCAACTGGAAATATTACGATACACAATATTGTTGAACCCCAGACAAAGTCAGAGGCGTTCACTCCTGACTATCCCATTTCCGGACCTGTGTATCCACCAGATTGGTGTTTTCAGTTAGGAGGGAATAATTCAGGGACAGGCGACAATCCATGTCATTCAAGTAGATTTAACTGGACGTCGCATGTATACAGGATGGAAACAGGGCCGAGACTATATTTACTTAGGGCAGTAACACTTACCCGAGAACAGCAACAGATAATAGCAGATGTGACAGTGGATAAACGGAATGCACTGGATCTCTTGTTGCGCCTGGGACGAATGATGGTTGAAATGCGAAAGGGAACACTACATCTATCACCCTTAATGATGACTGAGGGTTATCAGGTGTGCTGTGGGAGAGTGTGTTACACATGGGTACCACCCACAATAACAGGGATGTGTTATTGATTCCGATGCAGAAAGTACGGGGAGGCGATACTGACACAGACACTGCACTACACCCTAGATACCCACTGGTGTTTGAAAAACAGAAGAGAGAGTTGTTCACCAAGAAAGACCGAATATGGGCGTGGTTTCCAGCATGGACTGGATGGGGAAGAGAGTTGATGGTGAGAATGAATAGTTATGCTAATTTGATGGATGAAATACTTAATAAGACAAGTATGGATATTCAGTTGCTGAATATTGAGCTGCGAGAAATCCGAAAGCTGCAGATGATACATGATATGGCACTGGAGCAGATCAGTGCTGCATTGAATGGGCTATGTAATAGAGCAGCAGGAAATGCTAGCAGAATGCTTGGTTGTGTAGGGAGAGGTATTAGCAGTAGGAAAAGGGAAGTGCTCATGCCACTGTACAGAGCACTGGTGAGACCTCACTTGGAGTACTGTGTGCAGTACTGGAGACCGTATCTCCAGAAGGATATAGACATCATAGAGAGAGTTCAGAGAAGGGCTACTAAAATGGTGTACGGCTTGAAGGAGAAAAGTTACCAGGAAAGGCTTAATGATCTTAACATGTACAGCTTGGAAAAAAGACGAGACAGAGGAGATATGATAGAAACATTTAAATACGTAAAGGGAATCCACAAGGTAGAGGAAGGGAGTATATTTAAAAGGAAACAAAGTAGCAAAACAAGAGGACATAGTCTTAGATTAGAGGGGCAAAGGTTTAAAAGTAACATCAGGAGGCATTATTTTACTGAGAGGGTGGTGGATACATGGAACAGTCTTCCAGTTGAAGTGGTAGAGGCCAAAACTGTAATTGAATTTAAGCAAGCATGGGATAGGCATAAGGCTATCCTAAACAAAAGATAAATCCAAGTAAAGTATCCATGTATTTGGGCAGACTAGATGGGCCGAAAGGTTCTTATCTGCCGACATCTTTCTATGTTTCTATGTGAAATGACAATGCATTATGAGTGTTGTACATTCATCAGAAACACATCACATGAGGTCCCTGACTATTATCAAGTAATCCAGGATCACCAGGAGAAGGTAGTCCAGTTGCAGAACACAGCTAGACAGATTGCTGCTGAAGGCTGGAATCCACTTCGTAGGTTCGGAGCGTTCGGAGACTGGTTCGGATCAATCCTGGGATTTATCTCACAGATTGGATCTATGATATTGATGGTGGTAGTGATAGTGATACTCCTGTACCGCATAGGGCTATGCCTATGGCCACTATGCTAGAGAGCTCTGACACCTACACAAACACAAAAAATACCACTGATAATCCCACAAGACATGTTCCCAGCAAGGATGGGTCCCCTGAAGTATGAGGTATTTGAGGAAAGCAATAGCGGAGTGTAGTGGCTACAAGTCTCGGAGGGAGAATCTGAGACTTGAGCCAAGGGGGGAATGTAAGGGACTCAGGTCAGGAGATGGCTGCCATCTTGAGCCAGGTGGCCATCTTGTTCAGAGCATTGGTTCACTTGAATCTAACTAGTAGATATTAGATGAAATTAGGATGTAGTTTACATAGAATTCTAGGAATGTGTTAAACTAACAGCAAAGCAATTAAAACCTAACGAGGATCCAGGCCGTAGCTGGCACACAAGTGACAGGATAAAGAATAGATACATCAAGGTCAGAGAAGCAAGCTGTTGAACAAAGAGGAGTGTTAAACCAGACGAGGCATTATCTAGAATATACAATAAACAAGCTTTAGGGAGTGTCACGTGGCGTGTGCGGTTCTGGTATGAGCCCAGCAGGCGGCAACACAGAGGGGAGGACAGACAGGAATCACGCAATGAAGATTCTTTAATGAAACATAAATGGTCCTTAACTGCAGGCACTTGAAAGAACAAAGGAAATATATAAAGTCCAGGGAGAGTTCTTGACTGGAGAGTCTGAGGTTTGTGGGCAATGCAGTCCCAGACTGCAGACAGGGCCCACCAAGGAGAAGTCTGGACAGCGGACAGTGGTACCTTGATCAAAAGGTCAGAGACAGAGATTAACTGTAATCCACAAATGGAGATCGCTGAGAGTCCCTTGCACAGACAGATGTATCCAGGAACAACAGGGCAGATGGATGGATACTGGATACACAGGATAAACTGGAGCAGGTTTGCACACATCCAGATGACCTCAGTCAGGGAGAACAATGCAGACCCACTGCTGGCTGGGTCTCTCTGCCTTTTAAGGAGGCTTAAACACGGATAGGCCTCAGCTGGAAGTCCAGGGCTAGAAAAGGAAGACCCAGGCTGGATCTCCAGGAGCCTGGTCCAGGTGCAGAGCCTGGGTAAAACCTGGACTGGAATCCAAGAAAGAAGAGATCCAGGGCAAAGTTCTTAGATCCAGGTGTGCAAGACAGGTACACGGGGTGGACCGTGACAGGGAGGTGGGCATAGGCAGGAACCAGAGAGAGTGTAAATCCTCTATTGTCAGAATAACATGAAGTTTGCCAATTTATGACCAATGTGTGGAATGTCTTTGTATTCGATCATGGGAGGTACGGACCCACGTGGAGTGGGATAGTGTCACAGCGGGGTGGGCTAATTGGGATGTACCTAATTATGTATTCGGGGTATAAGACCCCTTGTCGGAGTGAGATCGGGCCTCACTCTTTGCGACTAAATCCTGTGTGAGCATCTGTGACGTCACAATAAAGTTTGCCTTTCCTGAAGAGACTCGTGTCCAAGCAGTCATTGTCCGTGCCGGTACGACTTTACTCCCGAGAGAACCAGGTGGATTCCGGTAACATTTTTAAATCCATATCTGCTAACATTGTTGCTGCTTTATAAGACGCAGGCTCTGGATATAGAAGCGCTAACAAGGCACATGGTAATACGGGGAATGCGATGTTAGAGTCTGTGCCAATAATACAGAATAACTTTTAATATAAATCGATTACATCAAAACTCGCGAGAGGCTAGGACTTTACAAGAACTGCAAAGGTGCATTGAGGGAGAAATTAAAACCGATCATAACTCCTAGCTGGATATTCCAGGAAAAGCACTTAAGAAATGTTTCCTGATGACGGTATTAATTACACATTTGAAAGACTCGCAGGCGGCGGTTTTATCTGTCGACGGTTGCATCAGGGTTCATTGTAAGTATATTTTTCAAGTGCTTCGCGTTTAGGCATCACTTGCATTCAGCGAGAGCACGAGAAAAGGCACACAACATGAAAGAGGGGGGAAGAAACATACTAACATACTTCTGCAGCAGGTTTACAGTGTGTACATGCAAGCAATTAACCCCATCACTACCAGGATAAGTGCAACATCAAAAACACCATCATTTGACTGAAATTGACTCATTCTGGATTTATTCGGAGCAATTATTATTATTATCCTTTAGTTATATAGCGCCATATATTTTGCAGCACTTTACAAGGTGAACAAGGGGTTAATACATTAGAATACCACACACGGATAATACGGCCTGATTCAGGGGACCCTGTTCCCAAGGGAACTTACAATCTATGAGATGTACAAGTATTTTGTGAGGTAGGAGCATCCATATCGTTAGGTATTGCCCAAGGACACTCGCTGGTGGTGTCTTCTGAGTGGGATCAGGTCGTCTTTCCATGACTGTAGAACAGCTGGTAGTTAGGTTGAACCCGCTTCTCATAAACCCGAGACTTGCTTCTCCACAGTTGTATTGGAGGGATGTGCTGCCACCTCCACTCCCAGAGGTCCCCTCTGCCACCCTCTGTCGCTTCCTCCCAGCCACTGAGGAGGAAGTCAATTCCTTATTGTCCTCCTAACATCTCACCACATGCCCGCTCGACCCCATTCCCTCACATCTAATTCCTCCCCTCTCCTCCTCCCTCACCCCTGCTCTCACACACATCTTCAACCTATCTCTCTCCACTGGCTCCTTTCCATCCGCCTTCAAACACGCGCTAGTTACCCCTTTACTAAAGAAACCATCCCTCGATCCCAACTCTCCATCCAACTACCGCCCTGTATCCCTGCTTCC
The DNA here is from genome assembly GCA_009667805.1 of Leptobrachium leishanense. Lineage (NCBI taxonomy): Eukaryota > Metazoa > Chordata > Amphibia > Anura > Megophryidae > Leptobrachium > Leptobrachium leishanense. Next base: position 21,235 of record RXON01003153.1, read on the forward strand.
CTTCACATCAAAGCTCTTAGAAAAACTAGTCTTCAACCGCCTCTCCCTCTTCCTGTCCTCCAATTCCCTACTTGACCCCCTGCAATCTGGCTTCCGTCCCCTACACTCAACTGAAACTGCCCTCACCAAAGTCACCAACGACCTCCTAACTGCTAAAAAACACGGCCACTATTCTATTCTCATCCTGCTCGACCTCTCGGCTGCTTTTGACACTGTTGACCACCCCCTCCTTCTACAGACCCTCAACTCTCTGGGTCTCGGTGACACTGCACTCGCTTGGGTCGAATCCTATTTATCCAACAGGTCCTTCTGTGTGTCCTTTGCTGGAAACTCCTCCTCCTCATTGCCGCTATCTGTTGGTGTACCTCAAGGCTCTGTCCTTGGTCCTCTGCTCTTTTCCATCTACACCTCCTCCCTGGGCAAAATCATCAACAGCTTTGGCTTCAATTACCACCTCTACGCTGATGACACTCAGATCTACCTCTCTACCCCTGATCTCTCTCCCCCTGTCCTTTCAAAAGTCAGTGACTGTTTATCTGGCATCTCCTCCTGGATGGCCTCCCACCACCTAAAGATCAACATGTCAAAGACTGAACTCCTACTTATTCCTCCCTCCAATGCCTCCAATGCCTCCTGACTTCTCTATCACGGTGGAGGGTATCACCATCTCCCCATCAAACCAAGTTCGCTGTCTTGGAGTTACACTGGACTCTGCTCTTTCCTTCATCCCCCACATCAAGTCTCTTTCCTCCTCCTGCCGATACCAACTGCGTAATATTTCCAGAATTCGGCCATTTCTTACCGCTGTCACCAAAAAACAACTCATACACGCCCTGGTAATCTCCCGACTCGACTATTGCAATAATCTCTTATCTGGCCTCCCTCTGTCCCGCCTCTCCCCCCTACAATCCATCCTGAACGCCTCCGCCAGGCTAATTCACCTCACCCGCCGCTCTGTCTCTGCCGCTCCCCTCTGCGAGTCCCTTCACTGGCTCCCCATCCACTGCAGAATTAAGTTCAAAATCCTTATCCTTACCTACAAAACCCTCACTAACTCAGCTCCCCACTACCTGTCCTCACTAATCACCAAATACACCCCAGCCCGCTCCCTAAGGTCAAACAGTGACCTGCGACTAGCTTCTCCCCGCATCACCTCTTCCCATGATAGACTGCAGGATTTCTCACGCGCAGCCCCCACTCTCTGGAACGCTCTCCCTCGTACTGTCAGACTTTCCCCTAACTTCTCTTCCTTCAAACGCTCCCTTAAAACGTTCCTATTTAGGGAAGCCTACCACCCAACTCACTGACGCAACCATCAATCACTCTCACCTTACAGTCCTCTCCTCCTGTTTCCAACCCCAACCCTCCCAGAATGTGAGTTCCTACGGGAATAGGGCCCTCATCTCCTCCTGTACTGTTTGTCAAATGTTGTTCAATGTATTGTAACCCTGTCTATACTGTGCTTATTGTACAGCGCTGCGGAATATGCTGGCGCTTTATAAATAAAGAATAATAATAATAAACAATAATAACGGGATTTGACTTGCTTCTCCACAGTCAAAGGGTAGAGACGTTACCTCTGGACTCCACAGTCGATATTGTGCAGTAGAAAGTATGTACCGTTAGGTGTCTTGCCCAAGGACACTAACTGGAGAGCAGATTTGAGCCACTGTCTCCACAGTCTGCACGGTTAAAGAGCAGTGATGTTACCTTTACTCCATACAGCCGGTACGCGGAAACAAATTTCTTACAGTAAAATCATACTTTTCACATGTTTGCCCCAAAAGGTTTTCCTATCCGTTGAGGCTGGCAACTTTATAGACGGCGAGCGGTCCCAGTGTTTTGGAAACCACGTATTGATGAGCTATTTCACAATACTGCCAGGGTTATTCAGAGAGTGGTGAAAAGCAGGAGAATAACTGGAGAATGGAAAATTCTAGGTCAAAATAGCCAAACCAGAAAAATTCTCCCATTCATCTCACTTTCCAAATCAGCTATTTTGACCCAGAATTTTCCATTTTCCAGGTCATTCTCCGGCTTTTCACCGCTCTCTGAATAACCCTGTGTGTGTTGGCAAAGGTGTTTGGGCCATTGGAGTTTATTCTAGGGATGTGCGTTTCGGGTTTCGGAATTTCGGAATTTTCACGAAATTTCCCGATTCGGGTCTTTCGATTCGGCCGAAAATCCGAAATTTTTTAGATCCGAAAAAGTCGAATCCGAACTGTTTTCCGAACCGAATCGAAAATTTTTCGGAATTTCGAATGGACTTGAAATGTGTCAAATCGAAATCTATTGCTTTGAAACGAGAATAGACTTTCCGAAAAAAACGAAAAATTTACCAAATCGAAAATTTTTCGGAATTTCGAATGGACTTGAAATGTGTCAAATCGAAATCTATTGCTGTGAAACGAGAACAGACTTTCCGAAAAAAACGAAAAATTTGCCAAATCGAAAATTTTTCGGAATTTCGAATGGACTTGAAATGTGTCAAATCGAAATTTATTTTCCCTCTATTCATGATTTCAGTTCCATTCGGGATTTCGGTACCATTTCGGTAAGTCTGGACATCGTATATTTAACTAGTATCGGTTATATGGCTGATTCTGTAAATTTTTTTATTGTTTCCAAAGATCCGATAAGAATTTTCGTATTTTGGTCAGATCCGATTCGTCCGCGGGTCGCGCATGCGTGCGCGCGCACATGTCGTAACTTTATTGAGCCAGTTTTATTGACAACTTTTTGAACAAAATGTTGTTTTTATTATTCTTCATGATGGCCGCTGCCAGAGAGGAGACCTCGTCTTCATCATCTCATGATGAATCACCTGCACCCAGGAAAAAACGGGCCCAAAATATGGCGTTTGAGGAGATGCTCGAGCTGGTCCGCATCTTTGATAGCAAAGATTACGATTGCCGGAACGGACCTTACCGCAGCAAGAATAACGCCAGGAAAGATCGTATCCTGGACAAGCTACGCACCACCATTTTGGAGAAGTTTGGGAAGGACAGGACAAAGGACCAGCTACGGAAACGCTGGTCTGATTTAAAAGTTCGTGAGCAGGAGCAGTTGAGACGCATCCGGCGCGTCATAGCGAAACGTAAGTGTCATGTTATATTGTAAAGCGCTGCGCAAACTGTTGGTGCTATATAAATCCTGTATAATAATAATAATGTGCTTGCATGTACTAATGTGCCAAGAAATACGTTGATTTATCTAGTCCTTTTTTCATGCAATGTGATTGTGTATAGATTTGCGTTTTCACAATTCGTCATACATGCATTTTTGCCATAGCTTTTTTTTTTTGTGATTTTACGTATTCGTGAAAATTGTGACATTTGATGTATGTAGATGAAGTTACAATGCTGGATTTCTTTTGGCACTGTGTGTATAGTCTGTAGTGTGCTGGGGGGGGGGTTGTTGTGATTGAGTGATGCATACGAGATGACCCGCAGCTTGCCCAATATTGACTCCCACCTGCGCATCAATAAAAATCTCTGCGTCTCTGCTAAGTGATAGGATGGGACATGTAGTTCTTCTGAAAGTGCATCCAAACAGAGCTGCCTTCAATACAGCCTCAGCAGCTGCTGCAGCAGTGTCATTGAATGCTTTAGATGCAAATTTCAAAACAAAATGGTGGATTTCTGTTGTTGTTTCTGCAATATCCAGTTTTATTATTAGCAGAAACTGAAAGTGAAACTGAGGCTGAGGCCTTCTATAAAATAACTAAAAGCAGACGCACAATGCGCTTTGTACGCACACAACACAAATAATAGTTTTTATTGAATAAACGTAATGTTTACTTCTGAAAAAAATATATAAATGAACGGTAATATATGTCTGTGCAGAGGAAATAAATAAATATTTTGTGACTTTAGAACTATGAGATGGGAGTAGTGGTGGGTCAAGCTGGTAGTGGGGTAGTGGAGGGGTGTCGCAATACTTTCGGCAATATATTGTATAGATATACCATTTTTTCCAGTCTGCATTATTTACGTGTTATATTTTTTGGATTTGGCAGAAGACAGGAAGAAGGCCGCCGAATCTGCCCGGGCAGGGACCAGTGCCCCAGCGGAGGAGGAGGGGGAGCCACGGGCGTCCACCAGCGCTGGTATATACTGTTTTATTTTGCAACGACTTTTGGTCAAAAACAGAAACATTTTTTGTTTACTGTATTTTAATTTAATTTTTTTATGTATAGCACAAGAGGAGCAGGAGGAAGAGGAGGATGTAGACAGTCAGCCGGAGCAGCAGGAGGCCGCCAGTCCAGGTTTTTTTTTTTTACTGTTGTATTTTGTATCGACTTTTGTTCAAAAATAAATCAGTTTTGTTGTTTACTGTATTTTTTATTTCTTTAATTTCTTACATATAGCACTGGATATGCTGACGGTGGTGGTGGGGGAGGAGTCGGAGACTCAGGAGGCCGCCAGCTCTGGTATATACTACTGTTATATTTTTTCAAGACTTTCAGTCAAAAATAGAAACCTGCTTTACTTACTGTATTTTCCTTCTTTCATTTATTGGATATATAGAAGGAGAAGCCAGACGCCGACGGGAGGCGATCGGCGAGCTTCGCCTGGCAGCTACCGCCGTCAACTCTCTGCAAGAACTGCTCCAGGAACTGCAGGAGCACATAACCAATGCCGCAGACCTCCTGGAGCAGCAGTGAGACCAATGGCAGCCTCCTCCAGAATGTGCCTCAGCTGCTCCTGCTCGCGTGCCTTGAGGTCGGACCAGCGTTTTCAGAGATGGTCCTTCGTCCAGTCCTTCCCGAACAGCTCCAGGATGGTGGTGCGTAGCTTTTCAAGGATACGATCCTTGCGGGTGTTATTCTTCCTGCCGTAAGGGCCCATACAGCAATCGTAATCTTTGCAGTCCAAGATGCGGACCAGCTCCAACATCTCCTCAAATGCCAGTAACTTGTTGGGCAGTTTGCCATCCTTGGCATGTTCCCTTCCCTATGTTAATATGTTGTAAATAAATTTTCTATTTTTTCACTATTTTCCTGTTTGTGTGCGTTGCTTTTCCTTACTTAATAAGTTAATATGTATTGCTTGGTTTCCACACTGTTAAAATTATATGTACATAAATGTATTGACATTTCTATGGACCCTTTGTCATAAATTTGTCAACATATTTGTGGCCATGAATGTGACTGTGCACATTCTACACTTCCTGCCTGGCCAAAAAATGTCACACACTAACACAACCTTGTTGTAAGGCCTTGAGATTTGATTACCGACGTGGCCTGGTTTTTTGTTAAGCTTAGCGATGTCACAACAACACAGATTTTTGTCCACAGTCACATTCATTGTATAACCAAGAATTTATCAAAAAATATTGATGGCAGCACTGCATGAAGTCTTCTCCGACACAACCCAAAGATCCTTAGTGCGGCTCAGGTCTAGTTTATTTGTCCCTGTTTCAGGGCCAGATTAAGAGTATCATGGGCCTGGTGCTGAGTATTTCGATGGGCCTTTTTAGAGATACTGAGATAGCAATCGGCCCGCGCTGCTTTCTCGTTTAGAGAGTTTGTCGGTGCGCTGTGCGTATGTCACGTGTGCTATGATACATAGTGTGACTTACAGTGCGCTGGATCACAAGCCTCCTGATGGATTAGCATGTGTGGCCCATATATTAGTCAATCACTACAACTCAACCAGACAAGCTAGTAAGGATGGACCGGATCACTATATGAAGCAACCATATATTAAATGTATTAAACAAAATCGCAGAGTGTGTTGGCAGGCAGGGCCGGTTCTACTTTTTGTGGGGCCACTATTACGCTGGAGATACCCCGGCGCGAAGCGGGTTGCTTTGCGCCCCATCACAGCCGAAGCTGGCCATTTCCAACTCTGGGCCCTCAGCCATGCAGACCTGAGGTCCGTCCAGTTCCTCAGCTGCTTCAAGTGCTAAGTTAGCATCTTGTCACTGGACGCTGTGCTGCAATTCAGCACTCAGCACTGCTAATTTAGCACTTGCAGCCAAGTCCAGAGGTGCTGCAGAGTAGCTGAGTGTGACGTAGGAAAGATGGCCGTCTCCACGGAGCAAATATTCCAATAAGGAAATGTTCAGCTTGAGGTTTTAGTGGAGGAAAACACCAGGGGCACCATTACAGTCACCGCGCTAAATCGGGGATGCTAGGGAGAAAAACCTGCGCCCGCAGTGTTCTCCTTTGCGTCCCCGTTTTAGTGCGATATTATGATGCAGGCACTAGAAAAGCCGCCTGCATTGTTATCAGGCGCTAAGCCCTAGAATGCTGGTGCTGACGGATTCTGCAGCAATGGAATCTCTTAGCACCAAGTCCAGGCTGTGGTTAACTTTTTGTGTAACCACAGCCGGACGGTAATTAGCGTTAGTATATTCTAATCCTAACGCTAATTAACTCTTTGAGCTCCCTGTGTTAAGCATAGGAAGCACAAAGTACAGTAACCTCGCACTGAAAAGCACAAGATTCCAATCGCTAACGTTTTTTTTTTACCCCTTAGTGTTTGGATTGTAATATGGGTGGCCCGTGCCAGGGCCCACAAGGGCTAACATTAGCGCTCACTCAGGTGAGCGCTAAAGTTAGTGATAAGACTGTAATGGTGCCCCAAATATTCATTGGAACATGGTAAACATTAACACTAAAGTGGTAATAAAATGGACAACAGTGGATTTTGCAGAAACCGCTCCTTTCATTAAGCGATCCAACACCCTTTCACTTCCATATTCACAGCCAAAGCGTTTAGTGAGACTGCTGCAGCAAACTGCACTGCTGCACTGAAGCAATTCAGCAGCTGCTGAGGAACTGAACGGACCTCTGTATATACTGAGTGCGTCTCGAAGCGCAGCGCCGCTTACAGGTGCCTCGCATTCAGGGTATTTCTAGCATTATTCCGCTTTTTTAAAGGAAAACATTACCACTGCAAACACCGGTCGCTGGAGCCTGCACAGACTCACACTCTGACAGGAGCCGGAGCAGTTCATATACGGCAACAATGGCGAACCTTGGCACCCCAGATGTTTTGAAACTACATGTTCCATGATGCTCTGGCAGCTTTAGGCTCACTAGGCATCATGGAACATGTAGTTCTAAAACATCTGGGCTGCCGAGGTTCACCATCACGGATATAGGGGATGGGTCAAAGCACAGAGGGAGAATGCAGCTCTGTAGGAGACATGTCTGTGAAAAGGAGGAAAACACAGGGGTCTGGCCCTTTAAATTTCTGGGGCCTGTATGTGATAAATACTGATACTGTACCCTGCGTGTATAATACCCAGTGCTAATATATATATATATATAGCACATACACACATTTATTAAAAATATTTTTTGAATGTATTGCTTTCATTTGTAAGGATTTATCTATGGTTTGCTTTTTAAACAAAAAAAAACAGCTCTCTGAAACTCTTATCCCTGATACACAAAAATATTTTCAATTTATACCACCAAGTCACCCCTTTCCACCCCACCAATCCCTTTGCTTTGCACTCACCCTCCCAAACAGTATTTTCTCCATTCCTCAGATCAATTCAATACCTCCAAATCCCCCCACTTTCCTCCCTCCCTCCTACCATCAACCCCATTCTGCCCTCTTACCCAATGTAAATGGATAGTCTTTTTTACCTGTCACAAGGGCCATTAACGTGCAGAGCATGTGCAGAGCAGTGTGCTGCCTGGGGAACACGTGGGAACCCCCCTCCTTTTGTTCCTCCTCCAAGAGGACCCAGCACTCAGGAGAGATGGCTGCCCGGATAATGCCTGCTTCACCCTGGATAAGATTAACATGCATTTGCCTTGCCTGTATCAGTAAAATAGAGGCAACACCATTCAAACCAGTGGGCATCACACTGTATGTGTTAATTCCAGGGACGGAGAGTGCCAGTGCTGCAGAGAGGGAAGGGGGCGGAGCCAGCACTCGGCACAGTGTGCCTGCAAGTGTGACAGCGCGGGGCCGGGTGCAGTGCACTCATTGCACGCTACGGCTCTTGTGGTAGGTGATGGTCTCCTGCTGGCCAGCGGCTCATCTTGGCTGCTGCCAGTACTGTGGGCCTATTTTCAGAAGGGGGCCTGGAGCGGCCGCTCCATCCGCCCCTACATTAATCCGGCCCTGCCCTGTTTGCAGCTTCACACAACACCTCCTCCCAGCTATGAGCTCTCTCTCTCCCACCGCTGCCCGCTAAGACGCTGCCCGCCAACATGGTCATGTCTTTGCAGGAAGACAACAGCGTGGGGGAACAGCAGCTGCTGACAGTCCCAAGACCTCGTCACAATGACGTCAGTTTTGGAGTTAACCCGCGGCAGCTATCGGTTGGATAATGTTTGGTATCTTTGGATCGACCAGAGCATGGCCTTTCCAACAATACCAAACATGACAATGTTAAAAAATTTAAATAAAGAAAAAAAAAAATACAGGTTTTTTGTTTTGTTTTGTTAATGCAGCAATATTGTTGCCATTTCAATTATAATGTGAACAATGATGCTGCACTAAGGATTTTTGTATGGGGTGCGTTTGTTAAAAATAGTGTAATTGTCACCCAAAAAAATATAACAAGTCCCCTTTTCAATTTTTTTTAACAAACGCAACTCATAAAATATAACCGCAAACACTCGCATGTTAAAATGTGAAAAAAACACTTTACACCTTGTAAAACAAACATTGAAAATTCTAATTTTATTGCATTTTTTGTTATAATATACAGACAGGACATGACGCATACATATGATAATGATATATTATGAATCATCTGCCGAGTCTGCCGGAAAGAACGATATATAACATGTCTGGGTCATATTATAAAAGAAGGCTTCAAAACGCGTTTAAACAAGAGGAGCGAAACTGTTAAAAATTAGCTCAGCAGCAGACCGCAGTGAGGAACACAGGTGTGAAGGGAAGCCGTGAAATGCCTCAGCAGCGAAAGGGTTAATTTATATTTTTGTCTGTTTTAAATCATTTTATTTTATTATTTTTTTCATTTCAGATCATTTTGATCAACTATTTTTCCGTTTTAAAACATTTTTGTTCTGGTTTTTATTTTTAAAGTCAGACCATTCGGGTCAGTTTACCGTTTTTTAAATCGTTTTGTTCTTTTTTTTTTGTTCCTTGGCTTTCATACCATTTTTTTAATGTGATTAAATAAATAAAGTTGTGAAATGTATATTCATAAGAAAAAAAGGATCTTTATTTAATAAAAAAAAAAAACACGATAGAATCGCCAGAATTATCGTATCGTCAGAATGAATTATTGGATCCGAAAAACAAACCTAAAATTTATTATAAAAAAAATATATAAAGTATAAAAAAGTAAACCATAGTACTTTACATCAAAACGAATAGAGTTAGACACTTTGAAACGAGGAGAACAGACGTTCCGAAAAAAAAGAAAATTTCCGAAATCACGAAAAGTCGATACAAAAAACGAGCAAAGTGACCCGAAAACACGAAAAATGGTCGATATTCCAAAAAATGTACGCAATCGAAAATTTTAAACATCAGAACAAATCGAACCGAAAAAAAAATCGGTGCACAAGCCTATTAATATCTGACATCCCGATGTGAAACATCGGGACTTTTGCATTAGATTTCGACCATTTTTATTTTTTTAACTTCTGGATAGTCGAAAATCGATCTATCCAAAAAGTCCCAATGTTTCACATCATTCTGAACTTTGTTTGGATAGAGTAAGTCCGTGGGCGTGTGGCCGTTAAATGTATATACCAGTGGCGTCGTAACATGGGGGCGGGGGTGCGGCCCGCACCAGGTGACACCCGCCTTTAGGGTGACACCGTCACCCTAAGGGCGAGTGTCTCACCCTCCGCCGCGTTTTTCGCTCCCTGCGAGCGTCCGAAGCATGCAGCTTCGGCGCTCGCCTGGAGGAAACACGTCACCAGCCAATCGCAGCTGGTCACGTGGCTCCCCCTGGCGAGCGCCCAAGCTCCGCGCCGCCGGACGCTCTGAGGGAGCGAAAAAGGCGGCGGAGGTGAGCTGGGGCCATTATCATGAGGTGCTGGGGCATTCCATGTGCTGGGGCAAATCCATGAGGAGCTGGGGCATATCCATGAGGAGCTGGGGCATTCCATGTGCTGGGGCATATCCAGGAGGAGCTGGGGCATATCCACGAGGAGCTGGGGCATGTCCACGAGGAGCTGGGGCATGTCCACGAGGAGCTGGGGCATGTCCACGAGGAGCTGGGGCAAATCCATGTGTGAGCTGGGGAATATCCACGAGGAGCTGGGGCAAATCCATGTGTGAGCTGGGGCATATCCACGAGGAGCTGGGGCATGTCCACGAGGAGCTGGGGCATGTCACGAGGAGCTGGGGCATGTCCACGAGGAGCTGGGGCAAATCCATGTGTGAGCTGGGGAATATCCACGAGGAGCTGGGGCAAATCCATGTGTGAGCTGGGGCATATCCACGAGGAGCTGGGGCATGTCCACGAGGAGCTGGGGCATGTCCACGAGGAGCTGGGGCATATCCACGAGGAGCTGGGGCAAATCCATGTGTGAGCTGGGGAATATCCACGAGGAGCTGGGGCAAATCCATGTGTGAGCTGGGGCATGTCCACGAGGAGCTGGGGCATGTCCACGAGGAGCTGGGGCATGTCCACGAGGAGCTGGGGCATATCCACGAGGAGCTGGGGCAAATCCATGTGTGAGCTGGGGAATATCCACGAGGAGCTGGGGCAAATCCACGAGGAGCTGGGGCAAATCCACGAGGTGCTGGGGCAATATCCATGAGGAGCTGGGGCATATCCATGAGGATGTCGGATGTCGGCCAAGCTTCCGGGAACTCCCCCTGAGGACTGGCGTCATCGTGCATAGCACGATGACGCCAGTCCTAGAGTTAACCCCTAGCTGCCACCAATGGTGGAGATAGGGGGTTCATTTTGGAACCCCCTATCTCCCGATCCGTGGCAGCTAGGGGTTAAAGTTTGGTATTGTTGGATCGGCCAGAGCATGGCCGTTCCAACGATACCAAACACGAATGTGAAAAACGTTTGTAAAAAAATTTAAAATAAAAAAATATTTAAAAAAATTTATAAACAATTTTTTTTTCTTTTTTTTGGTTTGTTAATGCAGCAATATTGTTCCCATTTCAATTATAATGTGAACAATGATGCTGCACTAACGATTTTTGTATGCGGTGCGTTTGTTAAAAATTTTGTATTTTTCCCCAAAAAAAATTGTAACGAGACCCCATCTCTAATTTTTTTAACAAGCGCACCCCATACAAAATATAACCGCAATTGCTCGCATGTTAAAATGTGAAAAAAATACACTTTACACATTGTAAATTATTGAAAAATCATATTTTATTGCATTTTTTGTTATAATATACAGACAGGTCATGACGTATACATATAATAATGACATATTATGAATCTGCCGAGTCTGACGGAAAGAACGATATATAATATGTCTGGGTCATATACTAAAATAAGCTTCAAAACGCATTTAAACATGATGAGCAAAACCGGTAAAAATGACCTCAGCACAGGGGCGTGAAAAGCCTCAGCAGCGAAAGGGTTAATTAAAAAAACACGATAGAATCGCCAGAATTATCGTATCGACATAATGAATTATTGGATCCGAAAAACAAACCAAAAATTTATTATAAAAAATATATAAAGTAGTATTAAAAAAGTAAACCATAGTAGTTTTCATCAAAACGAATAGAGTTAGACAGCTTTGAAACGAGAACAGACGTTCCGAAAAACGAAAAGTTCCGAAAAAAACGAAAAATTGGCGATATGCCGAAAACCATGTACAATTCCGAAAAACGAAAAGTTCCGAAAAACGAAAAGTTCCGAAAAACGAAAAGTTCCAAAAAACGAAAAATGGGCGATATGCCGAAAACCATGTACAATTCCGAAAAAACGAAAATTTTCCGAAATAACGAAAAGTCGATACAGAAACCTAGTAAAGTTACCCGAAAATACGAAAAACGGTCGATATTCCGAAAAATAAATGTACCCGAAAACCGAATCGAGCCGAACCGAATCGAAACAGAAAGCAGTCGAAACAAACCGAATCGAAAAGTTTAAAAATTCGAAAAATCGAATCGAATCGAATCGAAAAAAAAATCGGTGCACATCCCTAGTTTATTCCTCAACTTTAATCCTTCTTTTTGGACAAACCAAGCTATTTTGTGGAGGTCAAGGCCCCTCGGTGACATCTTGGGTCAGTTTTTAAAATCCTCCTCCAAAAGCGCCTATACTTATAATAAAGGATATCATGCATATCCACTGGGCGAGCTTAAACATTAGTGAATTTGGTCTTACAAGCAGTGGAAGCAGTGGGCCACATCACATTCATCATGCTAAAACGGGAACACTATGGAGGAAAACCTGCACCTGCAGCTTTCTCCCTGGTGTCACTGTTTTAATGTGATATTACGGTGCATACGCTAATCCAGTAGCCTGCACCATAAACTTTGGGATGTCCACGGCAGTGCTAAGTGCTGACGCGAGCATCCCCTCCATGGAGTCCATAGGACAATATACTAAAATACATTGCAAATAAATAAAAAACCATTAGCTGAATCCAGCCCTAAGTCCATTCCTGTAGATGGGTTCTATCAGGATTCACTGGCCAAGCTAATGACATGAATTTGCGTGTGTGTGTGTTCTGTAACTTTAGCCAAATTTTATTTCGTCCATTTGGATTTTGGAAGAGAACTTGCATATGTTGGCCTTTCAGTATATACAGAAACAATCAAACCCAGGACATACTTGAAAACAAGAGAAATCTCAATGTATCCTTCCTGGTAAAATACTTTCTCAAAAAAAAATAAAAAAATATATATATATATATATCAAAATCTAAATAACGGACAAGCAGCAGCAATTCCTCTGGTGTAATAATGCGCTTGCGTACCACAACCACGTACCACAATAATAATAATGACATGGAAAACAAATTCACACACTACTTTGCAAAACACCAAAACCACCAGAATTCTAATGTTGATTTGGTCAGATCCATTGACAGTGAAGGGGGTTACATGTTAAACAGGGGTCAAATTGGTTCCTGTTCTTTGACAGTGCATCACTGAAAAGCATCAAGCCTATCAGCAGCTGTCTCTCAGATGTCCCAGTGTGATGTCATGAGGTCTGGTAAACACTCTGGCTGCTATTGTGACATCACAGTGACACTCACCTGCTATAAAAGCTTGTGCTTGGCTGGTCTGGGACATATTTTGCAGTTAGTGGATTTGTGTTACAATGAAGCGATTTCGCAGAGCTTTCCGCTGTTTCCGAGCGTTACGTTGTCAGTGCCTGTGTCCTGAAGACGATGTAAGTAAAATATATATATATATATTGTATAGAATAAATTAAATCATTACATACAAACATTATAAATTCATGAATGACTAAAACATGGAGAAAAAAGAAGCAATCACGCTTTGTGCTCATCTTCCACACAGGGTCCATGTGAAATGTTTCACTGTTTGTCCTTACAATAAGCAATTCTTATGTTTCTCTTTCTATGAGTAGATTAAGAATTAGATTAATGGGACGATATATTGGAAATAGAACTGTTTTTATTGTTTAATCCCAAAACAGTGATAACATAAAGATATAAAAGCCTGATCATTTTTTGGTTTAAAAAAAAACAAAACAGAAAAGGTTTTACAACATTTAATCAACATGTTCTGGGAAAATAAACAAAGACACAGTTTTTAAATGACCAGAATTTGTAAATTTTACTGCAAAATCTGCCACTATTGCAAACCATTTTACCTATCAACAGCTGTGTCTCAGATGACCCTCTGTGATGTCATGAGTTCTGGAATAAACACTCTGGCAGCTCTTGTGACATCACAAGGACACTCACTTGCACAGGAATCCATGTGAAATGTTTCACTGTTTGTCCTTACAATAAGCAATTCTTATGTTTTTTTTCTATGAGCACATTAAGGATTAGATTAATGGGACAATATGTAGGAAATAGAATTGTTTTTATTGTTTTATCCCACATAGTCCACATGCACTCAACTGTTTCACATTCTCTATTCACCCTCACCTAGCGTGTCACCCCTATCCTCTTAGATTGTAAGCTCTTGAGCAGGGTCCTCTCACCTACTGTACAGTGTGTTTAACCTGTATGTTTATTTGTTGTTCTGCCTCCCACTGTACAGCGCTACGGAACTTGATAGCGCTTTATAAAATATTGTAACTGTAACAAAGATTTAAAAGTCTGATCTTTTTTGGTTTAAAAAAAAAGAAAAGACTTTACTTTTAATCCACATGTTCTGGGAAAATAAACAAAAACACAGTTTTTAAATTAGCATACTTTGTAGTTTATACTGCACAATCTGCCACTATTGCAAACCATTTTATCTATCAGCAGCTGTATCTCAGATGACCCTCTGTGATCTCATGAGTTCTAGGATAAACACTCTGGCTGCTCTTGTGAAATCACAATGACACTCACTTGCAGAGGGAAAATACAAAAAACACAGTCACATACACACAATTATATCGAATTGACACATTTCAAATAAATCCATGACACTGACAGATTGCAGCATTATTTATATAACAATAGATAATTTATTGCACATTAAACCTTCATGCAGAGGGAAAGCACATGGAAGTTGCTGCCCTGCAACATGTATCAGGTACAGGAGCAAATTCAATTTCCTTTCTAAAGCAATTAGTTCGGGATCCCACCCAATTAACAAATTAACTTCTACAGTGTATGCATTCTAGATATAGCAGGGCAGCACTTTTCACATTAGGCCCATCATCATTTAGATTTTATATATGTCCAGACTATCTTGAAAAGTAAAGGGTAACCTGACAGCACTAATAGTGCCACATGTATCAGCAAGGGATATTTGCCATTTCCACACAAATAATTGAAAAATACAAATAAAAATCATAATAATTGTGTGAGATGGAATATGCTCAGGGATCTCAAATGACTTCAGCTGTCTCTAAGTGTGAGCTGGGAGCCAGGAAATGTAATTGCCTGGATCTGTGATTACCAAGTCTCTGGTGTTTCAATCTTTACCCATGTTTTTCTTCTGACCTTTTTCTGTTCTTGCCTCATTAGGACAACATAAGTCAATCGTCTCGTGATGGACATAAGCGTTGTTCGAGTAAGTTAAACAACTTTATTTCTTTCATCAAAGATGAATGTTCCGGATTTATAAATGATGTATTTAGATTGCTGAATTTCTCGCCACAACACTAGTAGAAAATCAAAAATATTTTTAAATTAAATGAGTCCCCCAACAAAATTAGAATATCTCGTAATCAAAAATCCTGGAATCCTGATTATCCAAAATCCTACACGACCCCCTAAACCACAGCCCACTTTGGCCTATAGTGCTGAATGCATGGTTAAAGCAGCATAACTACGGCTCACGATACAATATATCCCACCCTGTAACATTGTCTCACATTAACAAGAAAGATATGATGAACGAGGAGTTATATATACTGCATTCTATATAAAACCCACGGCCTTCATTCACATCAGTGCAGGAAAATAGAGACAGGCCAAATAATTCCAATTGGCTATATAGAAAGGTGGGAAAATAATAACAATATTACGATAAATTGATACAGTATCTCAGTATAAATAACAAAATAAAGAAAAATACTGTAGAAAAAATAAGCTTTCCACAAACAGTGAGTTTTTCATTTTCTTTTGTTATTTATGACTTTTTTTTACAGTTTTGTTGTTTTGTCTTGTCGTTGCTTTAATAATAACCTGAATAATACTGATTACATAAAATTTATCTTTCTTTATCCTCTACAGAAGAACAACCAAAATCACCGCAGGACAGTCCTGTTATTGTCCATGTTACATCAGCGGTGGAGGATATAGATATCCTGGAATCACCAAAATCACTAAGGTATTAACATTATTGGCCAATTTTAATCTCTTCTCATTTTTTTTCTGTTTTTCAAACAAGTTTGTCATGTTCATTTATTTTTTATTTCTTCTATGTGATTAAACAATTTTCTTCCAGTTTTTCACTGGACTTTGATCCTTCTCCCTCCAAAGTGACATTTCTAGTGGATCTCTTATTACTATCATTTATATAGCGCCAACAGAATCCGCACAGCGTTTTGCTTTGAAAGTTTTTTCCATTAAGTATCAATGATAAAGAAGATATGAAGCATAAAAACACTGGATAAAATGTATTTTCTATTTTCTTTTCTTCCTTCTTTTAGAGAACCTACAGTGGAACGAAGTCTCATACCACCTGTCTTGGAGGTGCCTGCTGAACCACCTGCAGCTCTCTCCCAGGTTGACTTTGTTCTTGAATGTCAGGAAGCTTCTCCTGATGAACCTGAAGCCGCTTCTCTTGGTGATGACACAGAGGCTGAAAAGGAAGTTGAGCTGGAAGAAGAAGCTTCTCCAAAACAACTTGAAGCCACTTCCGTTCCTGACTTAACTGAGCCAGAACATGAAGTCCATGTTCTTTCAGGAATGGAAGTTGAGCTTGAGAAAGAAGCTCCAACTGCTCCACCTGCAGATTCTTCCCTACTCGACCTCCCAGTGCCTCGAGATGTTATTAAGGTTCAAGAACCTATTCAGGTAATTGATTATCTATTTTGACTTATTTTAACGGATTTTCTGTTTTGAACATATTGAACAATTTTAATACTTAACGATTGAAATAATCACTTTTGTTCACTATTGCATTCATTCTTTCTCTGTTTTACCTATAAGGAGCCAGAGACGTGTGATGATGGTTTAGGAATGGTCGAAGAACATCAAACAGAGGCTGAACTACCTGCAGCCCCTTCCATCCTTGACCTTCCTGAACTGGCTGAAAACCTCACCACACAGGAAGAACCTGCTCTTAAGGAGGATAACATCCCTCACGTTTCTTCAGAGCAGAGGTATTATAGCTCAAATTGTTTGTTGCAGAAGCAAGAGAAAGTTTGTTTCACTTCTCAGGTTTTGGTTTTATTGTGGCTGTTGGGATTTTTACATGAAATATTTTGTCTTCACAGTATCCCACGTCAATTCCCAGTCCTGGATGATTTCCGCACCTGTCTGTGCTGGGAAAGGGATCTCTTATTACTATCATTTATATAGGGTCAACAGAATCCGCACAGCGTTTTGCTTTGAAAGTTTTTTCCATTAAGTATCAATGATAAATAAGATATGAAGCATAAAAACACTGGATAAAATGTATTTTCTATTTTCTTTTCTTCCATCTTTTAGAGAACCTTCAGTGGAACAAAGTCTCATACCACCTGTCTTGGAGGTGCCTGCTGAACCACCTGCAGCTCTCTCCCAGATTGACTTTGATCTTGAATGTCAGGAAGCTTCTCCTGATGAACCTGAAGCCGCTTCTCTTGGTGATGACACAGAGGCTGAAAAGGAAGTTGAGCTGGAAGAAGAAGCTTCTCCAAAACAACTTGAAGCCACTTCCGTTCCTGACTTAACTGAGCCAGAACATGAAGTCCATGTTCTTTCAGGAATGGAAGTTGAGCTTGAGAGGGAAGCTCCAACTGCTCCACCTGCAGATTCTTCCCTACTCGACCTCCCAGTGCCTCGAGATGTTATTAAGGTTCAAGAACCTATTCAGGTAATTGATTATCTATTTTGACTTATATTAACCGATTTTCTGTTTTGAACATATTGAACAATTTTAATACTTAACGATTGAAATAATCACTTTTGTTCACTATTGCATTCATTCTTTCTCTGTTTTACCTATAAGGAGCCAGAGACGTGTGATGATGGTTTAGGAATGGTCGAAGAACATCAAACAGAGGCTGAACTACCTGCAGCCCCTTCCATCCTTGACCTTCCTGAACTGCCTGAAAACCTCATCACACAGGAAGAACCTGCTCTTAAGGAGGATAACATCCCTCACGTTTCTTCAGAGCAGAGGTATTATATCTCAAATTGTTTGTTGCAGAAGCAAGAGAAAGTTTGTTTCACTTCTCAGGTTTTGGTTTTATTGTGGCTGTTGGGATTTTTACATGAAATATTTTGTCTTCACAGTATCCCACGTCAATTCCCAGTCCTGGATGATTTCCGCACCTGCTCTGTGCTGGGAAAGGGAGGTTACGGCAAAGTAAGCATTGTGTAAAATTTTGATACATAAATTAAATTTAAATGTTTTGTAGAAATGCAACTAAACACATTTTTTTTTATTTTAGGTGTTTCTGGCAGAACATAAGGCGACAAAGAACATGGTCGCCATAAAAACCATGAAGAAGGTTCAGATACTGCACAGGAAAAATGGTGCTCTACGGTGCGTATGAGAAGAATCATACGCAAACACTGAACTAGTTTTTAAGCCTGTTTACTCGAAGCAGGGAATAAAAGCCCCTGTGAACCTCACAAACCCATCACTACCTTTACAGATACACAATCGTATCTACAATCATGGCTGTCTGTAGGCTACATGTGCTGGGACATTCTCTGACAGAGTCACTGCTCTCCCCAGAAAATCAGCCACAGCACAGCCTATATTAAAGCAAAACAGGCCTCACTTAATCTGGGACCTCAAATAAGTAAGGAGACAGAAGGTGGCCTGTTTGGTTTTGTCCCAGATGAGGCCTCAGACACTCATAAGGTCGCTGCACTTAACACACAAGCACAATCTGCTCTAACATAGTTGTGCTCAAACACAAACACAACCCATACAATATATATTTGTTTCCGTTCATAGCCAAATAGTCATTACTATATTCCCATTCTCCTTTTTACAAATAGAACCTTCTGAACCTTGTTAATTTACCTTCTGGGTCATTTTTTGCATTTCTTGCATATCCAGAGGGGCCTCATGTTGTATCTTTGCTTAAGGCCTCACTTATGCTAAAGTCTTCTCTTGTGTCAGGGCCGTCTGCAATCGATGGGAAAGTAATGTCTAGAAGGATTTCTGCAGTCACAGAGACGTCTGACATCTGTTTCCTTTCTGCTTTCTAGTCTCAGTAATGAACGAGAAGTCTTCCAGGTTGTGAGCAGAGAGCGTCATCCTTTCCTGGTGAACCTTTTCGCTGCCATCCAAGATGAAGGGTACATCTACTTCATCATGGAATATGCCGCTGGTGGGGACCTCAGCTATAACCTGACGATGAACAATGGACGGTTTCCAGAAGGTCGATCTGTGTAAGTAAAAAACAATAGAAAT
The DNA here is from genome assembly GCA_009667805.1 of Leptobrachium leishanense. NCBI lineage: Eukaryota > Metazoa > Chordata > Amphibia > Anura > Megophryidae > Leptobrachium > Leptobrachium leishanense. Next base: position 40,332 of record RXON01003153.1, read on the forward strand.
CTGAGACACAATGTAATAAATGTCTGAGCATCGAGTGACAATGGAGAACAGCAAGATGTTAACTCCCAATAAATGTATTGTGCTGCCCAGTGACCCACACATTGTGTTTTCACAGGTTTTACGCTGCATGTTGCGTGCTTGGCCTGCAGTACCTACATGACAACAAGATCGCCCACAGGTAAGATGCCAGAAAACCTCACTGAAATATATCTAACCTGTCTTTAACCTTTCCTTAAACCTGAAAAAGGAAACCCCCCAAACCCGTACCCCACGTACCCCTTATTAATGCCAAATAATGAATACTGACTATTTTTTTGCATTTTAATCTAGAGACCTGAAACTGGATAATATTGTCATAGATAGCCAGGGTTACGCAAAAATAACAGACTTTGGTTTTTGCAGAGCAGGTAAATATTGTTTTATATTTAACCCTTTCGCTGCTGAGCTTTCCCGCCCCTGTGCTGAGGTCATTTTTTAACTGTTTTGCGCATCATGTTAAACGTGTTTTTAAGGTTATTTAGTAATATGACACCGACATATTTATATCGTTCTTTCCGTCAGACTCGTGATTCATAATATGTCATTATTATATGTATACGTTATGTCATGTCTGTATATTATCAAAAAATGCAAAAAAATGTATTTTCAATAATTACAATGTGTAAAGTGTTTTTTCCACATTTTAACATGCAGCAATTGCGGTTTATTTTGTATGGGGTGCGCTTGTTAAAAAATTGAGATGGGGTCTCGTTATTTTTTTTTGGGAAAATGACACTATTTTTAACAAACGCACCGCATACAAAAATGTTAGTGCAGCATCATTGTTCACATATAATTGAAATGGACAATATTGCTACACTAACAAACCAAAAAATAAAAAAAGTGTTTTTTATTTTTTTTTAATTTTTTTTTAATTTTTTTTTTATTTCTATTTATTTATTTTTTTTACAAAATTTTTAACTTCATGTTTGGTATCATTGGAAGGCCATGCTCTGGCCGATCCACATATCAAAATTTAACCCCTACTGCCACGGATCGGGAGAATAGGAGTTCATTGGAACTCCCTATCTCCACACTTGTGGCAGTTAGGGGTTAACTGTAGGACTGGCGTCATCGTGCTACGCACGATGACGCCAGTCCTCTGGGGAGTTCCCGGA
>RXON01003154.1:0-50205 GCA_009667805.1 Leptobrachium leishanense
CTTTAATTGATCTAGTTATCACTTCTTCCCCCCCCCCCCGCTGGACTATTTTTTTACCTATGTGTGTTACTAGTTTCACACACTCTTTCTGCACAATTTATTGGTTTAAAACATTTGTTCATACTTAATTTGATGCGCTATATGGACTATTGTATGATGTTTATGTTGTTTTGGTTGTTTTTATTGGTTGTGCACATTGTTCCCATTTTTAGGAGGCATCACAAAATACTTATCAATATTTACTAACCCTGCACTGGACTCTTCTTACTGATACTCGGTATTTGTTACAGCTATATTTTGCAATAGAGTGAAGTATGAGTCGCGCCTGCACTATTACCCACACACAAACCTTTTAACCCTTTCACTGCTGAGGACGTGTGGGGAACGTCCTTATTGACTCCTAAGGAAAGATAGGGGTGGAGATAGGGGTTTGTTTGAACCCCGATATCTCCCTTTCCAATGATACCAAACATGACCATGTTTAAAGTAAAGAAAAAAAATAATAATAATTATTAATAACAATAAAAGAAAAATTTGGTGTTTTTTTTTAAAACGTGAAGGGGTTAAAGGAGATCATGAACTCTGTGTAAAACTCTTGCGTGCCTGAGCATTGCTAACACCCTGTAGAGTGAACAACAATGCAATATTTAGGTCACTCACAAATCTCTGTCTCACATGTGGCTGAAGTGTTTATTTTCACAGAAACTTATAATATATATAATTATTTTTTAGCAAAATCAAGCATTCTCCTTTTTTAAAAAATAAATAAATAAATAAATTCTATGCCCGGTTTAAAGAAAATGTATTTTTTTTTTTTTTTTTTTTTAAAACATATACAGTTGTGTGAAAAGGTGTTGGCCCCCTTCCTGATTTTTTTTATATATTTTTTTTCTTTGCACGTTTGTCGCACTTTAAATGTTTCAGATCATCAAACAAATTTTAAATTCTTTAGTCAAAGATAACACAAGTAAACACAATATCAGTGGCGGAAGTACCAGGGTCGCAGCGGTCGCAGTTGCGACCGGGCCCTGGCATTCCGCCACTGGAGGAATCAGCGCCGGAATCTGGGAGCCACGCGCTGGCCGTCCCTCTCCCTGCGAGCGGCCACTGACATGCAGCTTGGCCGCTCACGTGGGATAGGAACCACCTGACCAGCGCACGAGATCCTCTCGCGAGACCTCTGCGCTGATCAGGTGGTTTCCGGCGAGCGGCCAAGACGCATGCTTCCAGCGGCCGCTCGCCTCGGAGAACAACGGAAAGCCGGCGGAGCCTGTCCTGGGGCCAGCAGAGGTGAGAGCTGGGGGCCGTATATACCCATGAGCTGGGGGCCCTATATACCCATGAGCTGGGGGCCCTATATACCCATGAGCTGGGGGCCTATATACCCGTGAGCTGGGGGCCCTATATACCCATGAGCTGGAGGCCTATATATACCCATGAGCTGGGGGCCTACATACCCATGAGCTGGGGGCCCTATATACCATGAGCTGGGGGCCCTATATACCCATGAGCTGGGGGCCCTATATACCCATGAGCTGGGGGCCCTATATACCCATGAGCTGGGGGGCCTATATATACCCATGAGCTGGGGGGCCCTTATACCCATGAGCTGGGGGCCTATATACCCATGAGCTGGGGGCCCTATATACCCATGAGCTGGGGGCCCTATATACCCATGAGCTGGGGGCCTATATACCCGTGAGCTGGGGGCCCTATATATACCCATGAGCTGGGGGCCCTATATATACCCATGAGCTGGGGGCCCTATATATACCCATGAGCTGGGGGCCCTATATATACCCATGAGCTGGGGGGCCCTATATATACCCATGAGAGCTGGGGGGCCCTATATATACCCATGAGAGCTGGGGGGCCCTATATATACCCATGAGAGCTGGGGGGCCCTATATATACCAATGAGAGCTGGGGGGCCCTATATATACCAATGAGAGCTGGGGGCCCTATATATATCCATGTGAGCTGGGGGCAATACTAAGTAAAAATAGATAGATCATTTTTTGGGGGGGGCCCTTCGCGGATTCTTGCACCGGGGCCCTCAGGTTTCTAGTTACGCCACTGCACAATATGCAGTTTTTAAATGAAGGTTTATTAAGGGAAAACAAAATCCAAACCCACATGGCCCTGTGTGAAAAAAGTGTTTGCCCCCCTGTTAAAACATAACTTAAACACTTTTTTCACACAGGGCCATGTTGGTTTGGATTTTGTTTTCCCTTAATAAAAACCTTCATTTAAAAATGCATGTTGTGTTTACTTGTGTTATCTTTGACTAAATATTTAAAATTTGTTTGTCGCACTTTAAGGTTTCAGATAATCAAACGTGCAACAAAATAAAAAATCAGGGGGATTATATATTATTCCCACAATGAGAGACGCACTCTTGGACCCATAAAAAAAAAATCGACAAAATGTATTACACCGATTAAAATACATGTAACCTGACGTTTAGGCTCATTCAGCGCTATTATAATAGATTTTTTTATTTTTTATGGGTCCCAGAGTGCGTCGTGTGTTTGTTATTTTTCTTTTCCTATCTATATCCTATACAATAGCAAAAAAAAATTTCAGTCATTTATGTCGTCCTGAATACTATCCCTACACAGTAGTGAGTGAACCCCAGAGCTCTCCCGTATTCTGCCCTTTCCCTTGCTGTTGTAAGGCAGCAGTAAAAGTGGCTGAACTTTTTGTTACAGTGATGGTGAGAGCTGCTCCTTCCAGCTTTCTTACAGAAATTCACCGTATCGGGAGTAAGATCTCAAGGAGAATGTCGTTTCTCCCCTTGTAGAACACTAATCTTGCATTAACGAGGTGTGCAGATGTGGTATTATATGCAAATTTTTGTTGCGTAAATATTCATTACACATACACGCTCTTGGAAATGAAGGGGTTAAAACCTTGTTGTCTATGCGTTTCTGGGAAGACTATTAGTAGTTATTCTAATGCCGTTATGGTTCAATGGTGCGAAAAGCCAAACAATAATTCTGACTTGCAATGGAAACATTACATATTCTTGCTGAAACAGGTGAGTTTTCTCTTTCGAAGCCTCAAACCATTACCCAGCATATGTAATATACATTATATAATCACACGGCTGCACTTTAATTGGACTCAGTCTTTAGAGACTAGATCACTAAAGTTACCTTTTACTGAATTTTACTTAATTTCCTTTACAAACCAATTGCAATCATATACCTCATTATCAGGTTTTAAAAAAAAACCATCTAAGGCTGTAAGGGACTCAGGTCAGAAATAGGCCGCCATGATGTGTACTCAGGACTTTGGTTCACGTAAATGTACATAGCAGATATTGGTTCAATTAGGACTAGCTTGCATAGATTCTTTGGAATTTCTTAAACTAACAGGCAGAGCAATTAAATTAACAAGATCCGGACAGACGCTGGCAAGAAGTGACAGGATGGAAATTAGTTACATCAAAAATAAGCTTTATTGGCAGGACCAAATACATTTTAGCATTGCCAAAGCATATGGGGTGGAGGGGGTAGTGGGACATATATGGGGGGAATGGGCAAGTCCATGGACATTATCACGGGTAAGGGATAATGTGAGGTCGGATGGGGGCGAGTCCGTGTTGGGGATTTATAAGTCCGGGATCTCTCATGTTCCTCTCAGTCTGTGACATTCTGTGACGTATTGGGCAGATATTTTCACCGCCGGCTCCTCTTCTCCCAGTATGATGTGGAGTTTCCTCGTCTCTACTATAGAGGTGAAGTCCGGGATGAGAGCGGAGAGTCTCTGTGTCATGGAGCTGATGTAACGCTCCATGCTTCAAACCCCAAGAGACTTTATGTTCATTTTTATCGTGTGGTTTTAAATATATTTTACATCGTTTGGTTTTAGTTTAATTTAGTTTAGTGTAAAATGGCGTAGCTTTGGTTTTAAAAATACTTATATTCCTGTAGGTAAATGTGTTTTTGTGTATACAGTAAACAAGCTTTACTGCTGTGTAATTTATGCACCAGGGTTTTTCCCATTATCTAGCTGCATGTTTAATTCAAGGGATCTCTGATAGTGTGTGTTTAATCTGATGTGTTAGAACAATGGATATACAAATGTTGTGTGAGCTGAAAGGCTAAAGAATGTAAAGAATGTTTATTGTAAATAACTGACTTAATGTAATTAGTATGGGTATGCAAATTATGACTGTTGGACTTCAGCATAAATGGTGGCGTTTTGTTCATTTAAAAGTCAGATAACTCTGAGCTCAGAGAGAGAGGATCCTGTTTTAAAGCATACAGCCGCGCCTGGTGTCTTTATTACAAACTACGCTACACTCACCCTCAGAAGGCAGAGAGCGGCCTTCTGGAGATTCCTAACGGCTCCAGGGCAGAAGAACAGAAGCAGGCAGGTCAAGCCGCTCGAGGCGCTGAGGACAGCGCTCCCAGTAGCCGGGCTGACCGCAACGAAGGGGTGTCTGGAGAGCCAGGACAGACGGAAGGGAACGGTTCCTTCACACTCTGGAAGTGAGTTTCCCTCAGTGCTGAGTACTTGGGGCACTGTAGGAGGAAGTGGACCTCATCTTTCAGGGCCCCCTGGTCACAATGCTGGCACAGTCTATTCTCCCTGGGCTTGTAGGTCTTTCTATGCCGCTCTGATTCAATTTCCAGGCTGTGGGCGCTCAGTCTGTACCGGCTCAGGATTAGTCTGTCCTTGGGGTCTTGTAGTACCTCCGGGTATGTGGTCAATTTGTATTCCCTCTGTAATGATTGGTAAATGGTAAGTTTCTGGGCGTTTGCTATATCATGTCTCCATTCTCTGATATAGCTTTTCCTGGAATCGTTAATTAGGGCCTTTTATTTGATATTTTGTCAGGTTGCATTCATGGGGGCTTTGGATGATCAGGGTGGATATGCATTGTTGCAGCCCACATGGTTTGGGGTGGTCCTTGTTGGCCAGTAGGGCTTTATGGTGGTATGAGTTGAGGCTGCTGATGTTTAGGTGGTCCCAATATGATAGCGCCCTCTTCTGTACTGCAAGAAGTAAGGGGAGTCTGCCCAGCTCGGCCCGGCAACCATTGTTAGAGGTGCTCCGATGGACTTGGAGGAGGTGCTTGCAGAATTCCAGATGGAATATTTCTGTTGGGCTGATGTCCCATTTGGGTTGGTCAGGGTAGGTGATGGGACCCCAAATTCCACTGCCATAAAGGAGGATTGGAGCGATGACGCTATCAAAGATTTTAAGCCAGACTCTTACAGGCGGTTTTAGTTTGTAGAGTTTTCTTCTGATGGCATAGAAGGTTCTACATGCCTTGTCTCTTAGGGCCTCTATGGCTGGTTTGAAACTTCCCGATCGGTTTGTTTCTAGGCTGAGGTATGTGTAGCTGTTGGCTTCCTCAAGAGTGCAGTCATTAAGTGTGAAAGAGGAACTCTTGGTTTTTGCGTTCTTCCTTTGTAAAACCATGACCTTTGTTTTCTTTTGGTTGATGGGTAGTGCCCATGCTGCACTGTATTTTTCCAGCACTTCCAGGCTGTCTTGTAGACCTCTTTCTGTTGGTGACAGTAATAGGAGGTCATCTGCACAACAGGAACTTCACCTCGGTGTCATGTAGAGTTAGTCCTGGTGCTGAGGAGGATTCTAGAGCTTCAGCCAGTCCATTGATGTAGATGTTAAAGAGGGTTGGACTTGAGCTGCAGCCTTGTCTGACTCCACGAGCCTGCCGGAAGTACTCTGTTCTCTTCCCATTCACCTTTATGCTGCAGAAGTTCTCATTATATGTGCTCTTGATGACGTCATATGTTTTCCCTCCTATTCCACTCTCCAGTAGTTTAAGGAACAGGCCTGGGTGCCACACCGAGTCAAAGGCCTTCTTAAAGTCCACAAAGCAGGCAAATATTTTCCCATGTTTTGTATTGTGGACATGGTCCTTGATAAGACTGTGCAGGGTGTAGATGTAATCTGTAGTGTGATGGTTTGGCATGAACCCTGCTTGGCTTCTGTTGAGGACATTATGCTGTGTCAGGAAGCTGAGGATTCTTTTGTTCTGGATGCTATTGAACAGTTTTCCCAGTGTGCTGCTGACACATATCCCTCTGTAGTTGGCTGGATCATATTGGTCTCCACTCTTATGAATGGGTGTTATGAGGCCTTGGTTCCATACTTGAGGGTAGAATCCAACGCTCAGAACCAGGTTGAAAACTTTACATATTGCGGTGTGTACTTCTGGAGAGCCGTGTTTAATCATCTCTGGAAGAATTCCATCCATCCCGCTGGCTTTTTTACTTCGCAGATCTTGAATTTTTTCTGCTACTTCTTGGGGTGTAATGGGTGTATCTAAAGGGTTTTGGAAATCCTTGCTTTTTTTTCCTCTAGTTCATGTAGTCTTCTGATGATGTGTTCCTGTTCCCCAGTTAGCTCCTCTTTGGCAATGTCTTTGTACAGGCCCTTGAAGTAGTTGAGCCAGATGTTGCAATTTGGATGTGGAGGTGTTTTTTCTTGGATCCTGAGCCGATTTGACTCCAGGTTTCCCAGAAAGAGTTTTCCTGAAGAGCCTCTTCCAGTTGTTAAAGGTTTTGGGAGATGAAGTTTTGTTTTTTCTTTTTGAGGATTTGTTTATAGTTTTTTGCAGGACACCGGGAGTGATCCTCAGATCGATATTGTCGGGGTCTCTGTGTTTTTTATTTGAGACTGTTCGTAGGTTGTTAGTGTTCTGCATTCCTTGTCAAACCATTTATTGGGTTGTTTATTGGATGATTTCTTGAAGTTGACTTTTTTAATGTTGGAGGTCTCTGCGATGGTGTGTAGTATGCTGTGGAGGTCCTTCGCTGCTCGGTTCACCCCCTGGGGACTTAGTACATAGGTATGGTTTTGAAAGTCTGTTAGCTGATCTTTGATGTCTGGTCTGTTGATTACCTCTCTGTAGGCTATGGTAGAGTGTCTGGTCCATTCGAACGATGGTGGAAGGTTGTACAGTCCACTCTGGGGTTTTGAGGATGGTTTGTTTGAGGATTTAATATAAAGCAGTAGTTGGCTGTAGTCTGACAGGTGTGTTTGTGGGGTGACAGTGAAGGCATTGATGTGAGTGGAGTTCATATCTGTGATTGCATAGTCTACCACACTGTTTCCTACATGGGAGCTTAATGTATACCTTCCCAGAGAGTCTCCCTTGGTGCGGCCATTAAGGATGTAGAGCCCGAGACTCCGACACAAATTCAGCAATTTTCTTCCACTCTTGTTGGTTGTATTGTCATAGCTGTTTCTTTGCACCTGTATTGACTCCTGTATTGACCGTAATTTGCGGCTCCCAAAATGTATGTGTTCCCATCTGAGGTCACATAGTCCTTTTCTCTTCCTGTCCTCTGACGACTTGAGGTCTCCATAGAGAAGCACGTGTCCTAGGGACTGGAAGTGGGTGGCCTCACTCTGTACAACCTCATAGGTGTCTGTTTTGGAGTATGGAGACTATGGTGGTGCAATGTAAGCTGCACATAGGAAGATGTCTGACTGAGAGGTGAGGATGGAGCTACTTATTTTTATCCAGATGTGGCTCTCTCCTTTCTTGATTGCTTTGATGTTCTCGTGTAGCTCCTCCTTATACCAGATTAATATTCCTCCTGAATGGCGACCCTGTTTGATGCTTTTATCCTTCTGGGCAGGCACGGAAAATTCTCTGTAGCCAACAGGTGTTTGTGGGTCATCCTGTGCCCGGCTCCATGTTTCCAGCAGGATTTGTATGTCCACGTTGTGGAGTCTATGTTTGAAGTCTGGATCGTTTACTTTGGATCCAAAGGCTGAAGCATTCAGACCCTGAATGTTCCAGCTACTGATTGTTAGTGATGTCATTTTATGTTGTTATACCTTGTAATGAGCAAAATTACATGGGACAACCAGGTTGTGGATGGTTGTCATTGTAGTTCATTATGAGATCAATGCACATTAATTTGTTGTATAGTGTGTCGAGAAGGGTCCGTATGTCCTCCAAGTCTCTGTTCTGTGGAGGTCTTGATGTCCATCCTGGGGCGGGTGGTTTCTGCCATTCCTGCCATCTGTTTTGTCCTATTCTTGGTTTAAATGTGGTGTTCTTGTCTTGGTGCGGTGCGGTTTGAGGTCATCTTGTGGTGGTTGTTGTTGTTGTGTTAGTTTGGTTTGTGCCAGGTTCGGGGATATGGGTTCTGTTCAGTACAATGTCTTTAAATTCTCTTGCCAGGTGACTCACCCCTTGTTTGTTGAGGTGTTTGTTATCGTAGAGGTGTTCAGGGGTTATGGAAGGGTGTTGGGACAGATGAATGTTGGGCTTTGAGCTAGTTTTAGCCGCCAGTTCTGTGTTGATGTTCTGGATGATGTGATTCGATATGTCCTTCCTTGGAAGTAGGCAGGATAGGATTATTTTGGAGTGGGGGAACTTTTGCTGTGCAGTGTCTGTTAGTAGTGACCGTTTGTCTGCAATGCCTTTCTGTTGTGTCTGAATGTTGTTCGTACCTGTGTGTATGATGATTTGTTTGGGGTTCGTGAAGTATGGATTTGTGAGGACTTCCATTGTCTGTTCAGTGGTAGCACAATGGATTTTGGTGACTTTCTTTCTTGGGAAGAGCCTTCTTGTGTTTAAGTACTTCCCATTTGAATCCATTATTATTACAGTTTCAGGAGTTTGTTGTCTGGGATTTGTTGGCTGACTGGTTGTGGGTCATAGGCGACTCTACGGGGGGGCAAGGGGGGGCAATTGCCCCCCTAGGTTATTCCTTGCCCCCCCATGTGCCCCCCACCAAAAATCAGCATCCAGCTTCCCACACTTCTTCAGACCAACGTATCTCCGTCGCTATGCATCGTATATGGACGAACTAGGTGTCATTTGAAAGGGCAGATTCTGGCCTTTCCAATGATACCCAACATGACCATATTCAGTGTGAAGTATAAGTCATAAAACATTAAATAAAAACGTGTACTTAAACTTAAACATTTTCACAGGGTTGAAATGGATCAGCAGTGAAATGGTTAATGTTCAGACTATACACTACATTGTGTATTATGTTAGTTTTTGCCTTGGTTTTAGTTGTATATTAAGGGTTAATGGGCAGGCTTTATCCCTTACAGTATACATTTGTTTTTTCCTTGATTAATGGCATTTTACGGGTTGATGGGTAAACTACATGCCTCAGTGTATTCATTTCAGGTTTTCCCTTTATGAATGGCATTTTACGGGTTAAGGGGTAGCTAAATGCCACATTGTTTATTATTTTTATTGTATTTCTCTGGGTTTATGGCATTTTAGGGGTTATTATGGAAGTTAGAATCTAAAGGGTCTATTTATCTTTAGATCCTCTGCTTTCCGTCACATTTCAGGGAATTTATTTTTCCGAAAATGAGGTGAATTCCATATTTAGCGAATGGTCACTGTAATTTGCTAAAAGTGGAGTCGCTGAAGCAGCTATCAGACATTCAGCGAAAACCGCCGAATTGCAGCGAATAAAATATTGAATTTAAGTATCAGGTTAGTACAACAAAAAGGCATCATTGCATCACATTACTCTGGGGTTTTGGAATCTTATTTATATATACTATTACCTGGTGTGAGCTAACCCTTGCGTCGGCGTGATTTTGCGTTAGCGCCAGGTTAATTGAGTCTAGCGCTGGACCAACAGATTGTTTGCCTCCCGCTACAAATGGGAAAAATCACTTAGCGCGTTGCTATTAGCGATTTGTACCGCGAGCTTACTGTACTTTCCGCGTCCTATACTTAACACAGGGAGTGCTAGAGATCTCTAGCGCTTTTGTAGCTAACAGATCACTGGGTGCCAGCGCTAAATTTTTTGAGGTGCACTAATTGCAACATTTTACCTACTGCTCAACCCTGGTGCTAACTCCAAAAAAAACAGAAAAACCTGGTCCTTGTCCAAAATTAATAGGCAGTTGAAAGGAATGCAGCACAGGTGTTCTCTTGGCCCCATACACCATAGTAATGGATATGGTCAACAATGTCGCTGCTGTTTTTTTTTTTTTTTTTTGTGAAAGGATTTTACCAGGAAGGATACATTGAGATTTCTCTCGTTTTCAAGTATGTCCTGGGTGGCGAGTGTGTACCGTTAGGTGTCTTGCCAAGGACACTTACTGGAGAGGTTGCTCGCTGGGATCGAACCCATGACTCCACAGGATCTCTCCATGCAGAGCGGTGACATTACCTCTACTCCACCCAGTCGGTACAGTTGCGGCTGTTGCAGTAAGCTCTATTATAAATGTATCCTTTATGCACATATATCCTAATTCTAATATATTGCCTAATTTTAAACATTTTATGCTGGGGGTTATTCATTGTATGGAAGCAGTTGATTATTAGGGTGACTGTGTGGACCATATTTAAAGGGACACGTGAATAAGTCTTGCCCTGAAACATGTATTATTGCTATGCTGCAGCAGGGAAATTGTTGTCGCTCACCTGGCCTTCCTTTTGGATCTATTAAATGCAGTGTAATGATTCTACATGCTGTTGGGTGGCATTTATCATGCAATGCCCATCAGCCTTAATATATGTGTGCATCAAAACATGGATGATACGGCCACCATGGAGGATTTTAATAATGCAGGGATGTGAGGTTATTCACTGGATGTGTTCATATTCAAGCTTGTGAGGGCAGGGGATAGGTATGGAAAAGAAAAACAGTTCTATCCTGTACACAACCGCATAAGGCTGGGGTCAGACGAGCGTAGTGTTCACGTCCGTGATTGCGCCTAAAAGTACGTCCGTGATAGCATGAAAGAAAGTCCATTGGAGCCCGACACACGAAGTACGTCCGCACTGAACTGCGGACGCATGACGGACGCTGCAAACGGACGCAGGTTAGGCAAGAACGTAGTACTGCTAGAACGGACGTGCGGAGTGCGCCACGTCCATAACGTCTGCATAGCTTTGTGTGTGAGTGATGGAGCGAGGTCAGACGGACTGCATTTATACTTCCAGCATTTTTGACGGACAGAATGTTTTTTCATTGTAATTTATTTTTCCCTCCTACATCTGTCAAAAATAACTTCAGTGAAAAAAATGGACTGTGTGGCCACTACTGCGTCATCCGTACTGACGATGTCCGTACTGCATGGACGTACAGTCCGTAGAAATCACGTTCGTCTGACCCTAGCCTTAGCGCTGGGTCTCAACCCGGGTCTTAGAGTTTCCCTACCGTGCGCCAAACGACCTTGTTCATGGACTACTGCAGACAAGGTGATCTGTTAGTAAGTCGTCAGGCACTAACAGGGTTATTCAGAAAGCAGTGAAAAGCAGGAGAATGACTGGAGAATGGAAAATTCAATGTCAAAATAGCCGATTTGGAAAGTGAGATGACTGGGAGAATTTTTCTGGTTTGGGTATTTTGACCAAGAATTTTCCATTCTCCTGTCATTCTCCTGCTTTTCACCGCTCTCTGCATAACCCTGTAAGTTTTAGCGACTCGCACTAAATTTTTCCTTTAGTGATGGTGTTTTAGTTCACACCAGGTGATATAGGGCCCTTAGTTTTATTCAGTGGTATGATTTAGTGGTGAAAATTATTAGTGCCCCCCCAGTTTTGACTGCGGTTTCTTCTGTGCCCCCCTAAATATTGTTCCTAGAGTCGCCACTGTTGTGGGTTCAGGATTTTGTGAGTGGTTTTGGCTGTCCCTGATCTGTGTTGTTGATGTAAGGAGTTTTGTTTGTCTTCTGTTCATTTTCAGGCACTTTGTCTATATTAATCATTGTTGATTCTCTCTCCTGGTTGATAGGCTGTGTTTGTGTTTTAAGTTTCCTCATCTCTTCTCTCAGCTGGATATTTTCCTCTTGAAGTTCTTGGATCTTCATTTGCATGTCCTGTATGGCAGACCTGTGTTCAGATTTCAGGGTGTTTATTTCTTCTCTGAGTTGGTAATCTGCATTTCTGTCACCTGGTTCCCTTTGAAGCTGTTCCTTGAATTGAATGAAGTCTCTTTCTAATTGGGATATGCAGTCTCTGAGGATTTCGGGTGAGGCGAGATCTTGACTGGGGCATAATGCAGACATGACTCTGGGGTATTTCTTTGCTGTAATGTGTTCCTCACAGGTCTTACTAGCTGGACTTTCAAGGTCCTTGAAGTCCTTGGCTTGTTCTTTAATTTGAGGGAAGAGTTGCTCAAATTCCTCTAAATGGGTCTCAGTGCCTTGTACCATGATGGTGCCATTGTGATAAATCTTTACGGCGAGTACATTACACTCTTTATTTTCCTCATCCCTGACCTTGATCTGGCGGCCCCTGTAGATGCCTCCTTTTTTAATATTATTGTAGTATTTGCAGAAAGCTCTATGCCAGGCCTCAGTGTTCTCCGTATGAAATAATACATTTGTTTTCATCCTACCCTGATCATTATTTGAGAAATCCGCAAACAGAGTCTCTGGATTTTGTTCAATTTGTACTTTTTTTATGGCTTTTCTTGCCTGGTTGCGCTTTTCTGTCTTTGTGTAAACAAACTCCAAGGTGTCGGACCCCCTGCTGCCTGTGGCTTGTGTGCTGGAGTCTTTGTTCTGTCTTTTTAAAGTGCAGTTTTCCATGTTGAATGTATTTGTATGTTTCAAAAGTGATGTTTCTATATAAATTTGATAATCTTGTGGATTATTGTTGTTGGGGGAGGATGGTCCTACCTCATGCTGCTGTCTGCTGGAATCTGGTGCTTTCTGATGCTTGTCTTCTGGATGGACTTGTTGTTTTCCCTTGTTTAATTTTAATTTTATTTGATCTCTTCATTGAATATTCTTTGCTTTTTTGTCATCTTGCATGAAGTCTTTGTTTTCCTGGTTAAATCCTTCAATTCTGCTCATTTATAAGGTATAAAATGGGGAAGTTTTCAGGAGCTCATTCTCAGTGCTGCTGCTCCTTTGAGCAGAGCGCTAGGGCTAGAATAATAATGGATGTGAAACCAGCTGGGGCTTATCTGAAGTCTACAATAAACGAGTTCCAGAGAGATAGGCACAAGCAGGATCTGGGAGAGTGTTAAATTATCCGATTGTCAAAATAGTGAAAGCTGCCAATTTGTGGAATGTCTTTGCATTCTGAAAGGGGAAGGTACAGACCCACGTGGGGTGGGATAGTGTCACCGTGGGGTGGGCTAATTGGGATGTACCTGATTACATTCAGACATAACATTTTATACCTTGAATAGATAAACGACACTCAGTCTTTGATATTCAATCCTGGCTGAGTGGTGATGTCACAATAAAGGTCACCTTTCCTGAAGAGACTCGTGTCCAGTCAGTCTTTGTCCGCGCCGGCCCGCTCTTCTCCTGAAAGAGCCAGGTGGATTCCGGTAACAAGGCTTACATCATAAATGCATTGACTTTAAAGACCCTTGGTCCTTAAGGGGTTAATGTAATTTAAAATTATTACATTAATATAGGTACGCCATAGTAAAAAAAAATCACACACCCTCTTTTTTCCGTTTAAATAATTGGGCTGTTGTTGCTGACAGCGGCTGCCCAATTATTATTATTTTATTTATTTTTTTATTCTTTATTTTTTCTTTTCATTTTTTTTATTCTTTTCTTTTTATTCTTTTTTTTTTTTTTTTTTTTTTTTTAGGTGAAAGTACTCTTGTTTTCACCCTCCCTGTCCGCTGCTCCTCCACTCCAACTCAGGGCTTCCAAAACGCTGGCGTCCCTGCAGCTGTTTTACGCAATTTGCGTACCTATGAAACTTTCACATAGGATACACAAATGATGCATCGCTTGGAAGTCACGTACTTTTTGTACTTGTGCAAGAACTATCAGGGCTACTCAGAGAGAGGTGAAAACCTTGAATGACTGGAGAATTGAAAATTCTAGGTCAAAATAGTCAAACCAAAAAAATTCTTCCATTTTTATCTCACTTTCCAAATTGGCTATTTGGTCTAGATTGTTAATTCTCCTGCCAGTCCTCAAGGTTTTCACCTCTCTCTGAATAGCCCTGTATGTATCGGAGCTGTGCGTGCACCAGCACTCAATCGGCTGCCTTCTCTTGGGACACTCGCTGTTGCGCATGAACTGAGCGAGGATGATGTCAGCATGCAGATTGTGCTGACCTCGTCGGTGACCAGCAGCCAGGGAAATTCAAAATCCCGGGTGCCTAGTGATGCGTGTGTGGGCAGAGGAAACTCTTCCGCTTCACCCAGTGTTTGCTACTAAACTGGGCAGGGAGGAGCAGTCCTCACAGCAGGACCACTTCAAAAAGGGACGCTTTAGCGTTTTACAGTTACTAAAATTGTGCTACTTTTTATCATTCAATATCGACATCTCTTCCTTAACGGACTCTGCCGTTTTGTGCACTGGTTTTAAGGGTCTTTAAAGTCAATGCATTTGTAGATGTAAACGTTACGTCATTGGTCCTTAAAGGGTAAAAGGAGGAGGTGCAGGATCAGGCAGCATGGTGGGCAAGTTAAAAGGAACGGTTCAGTTTAAGCTTTTGCTTTATAGATAATTCATGGTCTTGTTGGACATCGTATTGAATATTCGGAACTGCCTGTGCCAATAAACAGTTTGGGAATTTTTTTTTTAAAAAAGCTAGAAAAGTTGCAAACTTTTACTCTACAAAAGGTCGTAAGGGTTAATCATCTCGGTGCTGATGAATTGTTTTTTGTAGATGGCAGGTGTTGGGGTCCTCGTAATGTCTCTTGGAATGTCAGTTTCATAAAGATGCAGCGACACTGGAGTCTTTCATGTCGCACTGGTCACTGTGTTGGTGACGTCATCCAGCGCAGCCACGATGATGTCACCGTAGAGGGAATTTCCCCACGGAGAGATCAGACTATGAAATCCATTCATGGGAGAAGGCAATGATCAAGCGGAGATTGTGCAATGCGTTTTCCTCACCCGGGGAGGAAACCCGTTGACGCAGCCCACACGTCCTCCACACCACAGAGCTTAATGATACATGAGGAACAAGTGAAAGGTTATACCTATACCTCACTTAACAGTGTAGCCCTAATGAGTAGCGGATAAGGATCCAAAAGACCCTTCTCTCCTTTAAAGATTAATTTCCCGTTGGGTGCAGTGTTGGTGATGTCATACCACACACACGATGATGTCACTGTACGGGGGTTGTCCCCATGGAGAGGTCTGACTATAGAGAATTCATCTCACTGTGGAAGATAACCATCAAACTATGAGATTGCGGGACGCGTCGTCTACACCTGAGGAGGAAACTTGAGGACGCATTCTACACATCCTCCATACTGCACAGCTCAGATGACACTTTGATTTAGACGGTCTTTGGCTTTATACTCGGTAATAAAGCAATGTATGCATTCACCTCTTTCCATCTTTTTTTTGCCTTGTTTTTTGTAAGAACCTGCTTGCCATCTGTCTCTATTTTTGACCTGTTTTGTTTCCTTACACCCCTATATTGCAAATGGCAAGAGCCTATATTGCAGGCTAGAACAAATGGCAAGAGCCTATATTGCAGGCTAGAACAAATGGCAAGAGCCTATATTGCAGGCTAGAACAAATGGCAAGAGCCTATATTGCAGGCTAGAACAAATGGCAAGAGCCTATATTGCAGGCTACTGGTTTGGGAGCAGGGTCGTCCAGTTGTTTTGTGTTGTAAAGCGGTGCAGTGGGCCCAGTCACTTCTATGTTAAAAATTAAGATAACACAAAAATACTTTAAGGCTAGGGTCAGACGAACGCATTTTTCACGTCTACTGTCAAAAAATACATTGATGCGTCCGAACATATTTTTTCACAGAAGACTCGATAGCGGTCATACGATGTGCAATTTCAGCCGTGATTTTTGACGGAGCTATTAAAAACAAATGGACATAATGTTGGCCGGACATGTTTAGCGTCTGACGTCTTCTAATCACGCACATACGCCGCTATGCCGACGCAGCGCGATCTGTGCGTCAGTACTAGCGGTTCTACGTTCTCGAAAAAATGCGTTCCTTTGCCGCTTGCGTTGCGCGGCCGAACTTTCGTGCGGCCGTACTTCGTATATTGGCCGTCATTGGCCGTCATTTGCTGCTACTACGGCTGTAATAAAGTGCGGCTGCACGCGCGTTCGCACTGCGTTCGTCTGACCCCAGCCTAAAATTACCAAAAATTTCCATTTATTTAAGAGACGGCAAACGAAACATTTATGCAGAGGCGTAACTAGAAACCTCAGGGCCCAGGTGCAGCAACCATGATGGGGCCCCCCACCCTAGGTAAAAATATATTTTGTCCCCCCTCCCGTCAGCATGCATTGGTCCCCTCAAGGTCCACAATGTTGACTCTAGAAATCAGTGTCCTATTTTTTTCCAGGTCCACTATGACATCTTAAGTCCATCCCATTTTTAATGTAATGTGCACTATCAGGGTTATTCAGAGAAAGGTGAAAACCAGGAGAATGTTCTCTTCTCCTGCCAGTCTAAACCAAATAGCCGATTTGGAAAGTGAGCTAAATGGGAGAATTTTACCGGTTTGGCTATTTTGACCTAGAATTTTCAATTCTCCAGTCATTCTCCTGGTTTTCACCTCTCTCTGAATAACCCTGTATGTATCTCACAGAGCTCCACAGCAATAAACCTCACAATAATGTGCGCTGTGTATGAACGTATCACAGAGCTCCACAGAAATGAAACTTACAGTAATGTGCAGTGTGTATGAACGTATGACAGAGCTCCACAGCAATATGTGTGGAGTGTTCCACAGCAATAAAATTCACAGTAATATGTGTGGAGTGTATCACAGAGCTCCAAAAGAAAAAAAAACTCACAATTAAGTATAAAATAAATTTTAAAAAAATAATATAAAATATAGCAAGCCCCCATGCAGGCGAGTGTGGGCCCCTCAGACTCAAGGGCTCGGGTGCGGTGGCACCCTCTGCACCCCTGGTAGTTACGCCCCTGCGTTTATGCCATGAAAACCGATCAAGAGTTTGAACTGAATGTGGACCTTGAGAAATTGGTGCCCTCTTGTGACTGTATGTGGAATGGACTTAATAAATGTGTTTGTCATTGTCAGATGTCAAACTTTCTTATGAACTTTAAGAATAAGTACTGCCAATATGGACTGACACTACAACCTATAAAATTTATAGGTACTTAACCATTAAACGTTCTCTGGTGACCTGATCATTGAAAGAATAAGGGGTGTATCTAGATCTCACTGGGCCCGGCCAAGTCTTTTATTGAGGCTCACCCACCATCCCATACACCCCAAGCCACTTGAGGGGTTATTCAGAGAGCACTGAATTGGACACTAAATTGCGCCGAACAGTGAATTTCCCTGTACAATGCAATTTCGGAGCCGTTCGGCTATTCAAAAAGTTGGCAATTTGCCAAACATTGGCGAACTGCCAGCGAAATACGGTGAAAAAAAATCCCTGTTTTTCTTGAAAAAAATATACTTAGATATTTATATTTGCAGCAAAGTCTTTAATTTAAAAAAAAAATAAAAGAAAAAAAAAGCAACTTTTTTTATTTCTACCCCTGTTCGGTGGCTTGTCGGATTTTTACGGAGGTTCGTCAGCTTTTATCGGATCGAATCAGCAGATCGTTAGATGCATTCGGCCATTTTTCAGATCGATTCAGTGGTGGTTTGTTTGTCATATATAGAACAAAAAAAATTATTCGCTGCACTTCGGGGACCCTGCGGTAAATGCTGAATTCGCTGCAGGGTTGGCAAATTTAACTCGCCGAAGTGCGATGAACGAGAGTGCACCCCTTTCGGTATATATTTGCTTACGCGCGTACAAACTTGCAACAGCCCTATTAAACCCCGTGTCTGTCAGTCACAATTGAGCTCTAGTTCCCAACTCCATTGACAGCTCTTGCAGTAGCCTGGTCAGTCTCTGTCCATCACAGTACACACCGATGATCCTTTATTGGGGGATCTGAAACTTCGCCCCCCCCCCCCATGGAGACCCAGCTGCTTCCTTCAGCAGGTCTAGGATCAAACGATAGGGAGGATTCTCTTCAAACCTGCTAATAATCAAGTGACAACCTAGTGCTGCCAAGTGATGGTGAGATCTTGGGGAATATCGGGCACCACGAGGTTAGACAGTGATTTGGGAGGTCTGTAGATGTTTATGGCCTAAAATTCCCAAAATTCTTTGAGTGCAATAGATGGCCAGAGAGTCGTTGGAGTTCAGAAACTTCTGGGGGGCAGAGTTTGAGATCCCTCTTCTAAATAATAGTCACAACATTCATTTTAGTAAAGGAAATAAAACACCATAGAAGAGACGCATTAACGCGTTGCATAGTGCATCAAATCCTCGAAGTTTATTGCTCGTCTGTTTAATAATTGTCAATGACATGCAGGATCCAGTCTAAGTAGTTGCACACTTTGGTGTATATGCCGGGGTAACCTCTCTGGGCGCAGCCTTTTCCCCACGATACCACTCCATAAAGCTCTCCATTACAGGCCAGTGGTCCTCCAGAGTCACCCTGTGGGAAAATTAAAAATGACGGTTTGGACTAAATTCTTAGAAAACATCAACTTGTCACAAAATAAAATTTGGTTGAGGAAAATACAGTATATTGTTAAATCTTCTTTTAGAATGTAAGCTCTTCAGATCAGGCAGTTTGTCAAAACGTCATGTGCGCACGTAAGTTGCGCATGAAGCATAACGTTCTGATTAAGTGTCACTGACGCGCACCTTCCTTCTGCTATCATGATGATGATGATGTTGTAGACCACATACCCAACTTCAGACTTATCTCCAATGTCTCTTACTCAAAATAACCAAAGCAAAAATGGAGCACCTGCACAGGGCTCCATAAAAAGCCAAACCACTGAGAAACCGCACCAGAGGGGTGCTCCACAGATCCAGGAGTAACCGACTCCTTTGAAGATCCAGGAGTAACCGACTCCTTTGAAGATCCAGTAGACACCAATGAAGGAACATGTGCAAAATCCAACTGTAATAATGCATCTTTATTCAGGAAACGAGCAGCAACATTTCGGCTGGTGATGCATTCTTTCTTCGGAGTTTTAAAGTCTCCGAGCTGGAGAGGAGATGTACGCGGCGAGGGAGAAAAAATGAAGTAAAAACTCCAAAATAATTGGACAGAGGCTGCCAAATTATTTAATGGAAGGGAACTCTATTTTTTAAGAATATACCTTTTTATAATGTTTTTCTGGAAATATTTTGACTCGTTCATTCTGATGAGCAACACATGTTAAGTGCCCCCTCCCTGTACCCCGAATTCTCATTCTTCCGAAGCCACCCATTAAACATAGAGGAACCCGAATGGACTGTCTAGATTTTTATAATGCTTTTCTGTCCATCAGTGCACCTCTACGCTGCTTTGTGCAAGGTGACCTTCTCGTGCAGTGGTCAATGGCATGAGGAACAGAACGTATGAAATTTAATTTCTCTATGGAAATATGATGTACATGAAAAGTCTGTTGGGTTTGAAAACTCCAGTCTAAGGAACAATGTGGTCTCCATTCCGCTGTGCCGGTAATAAAGAGCCAAGAATGGCAAATGATGGAGTGAGCCACTAACCCTTAGTGGCTCCTTTATTACAAATCCGCAATGTTGGCAGCGTGACTCTTAACATTCGGGAGACGCTAATGGATATCTGCAGCGCCATTGTGGGCCACCACTAGTGTCCTCTCCTGGGATGCAGTTGTTGCTGTTTCTGGAGTCCTAGAACTCCATGGAGACCTGATTTCACATGTACGTGATCACGAGGGATCCTTCAAGCATTGGAAGGAAACGTTGAACCATTTGCTCTTAAGTCCTTCCGGCTTGCAAGAGAAGACATCCAACTGTGTCATCCTCTACATCGCATGATGACGGGTAAGACTTTTGAGGACATGAACACTAGCTTTTAGCAGCCAGTAATTTATTCCTTCATTACTGGCCAGAAATGCTAATGACGAGTGGCTTTGGATTCACTCCTTATACTCCGGCAGCTTCAATATTAGCGCTTCTTATAGAAAGCATAGAGGCATCATTAATGTACAGTTTGCTGCCATAAGAGACGAGCGCCAAGAAGGGTTTGGGTTTCAACTGGAAGAAGACGACGAGAGCCATTTGTGTTTAATGAGCTGGTCGTTATTCTTAACAAATCGCTCATTAACGAGAATGGCTCCGGTGGAATATGGATCGGTGTATCTCACAAGTGTAAATAAACAGGCCCCATAAGCTAAAAAAATACTCTAAAATGACAAATGTAGTATAGGGAAACATTGTACGTTTTGACCAAACCTACCGGAACGATCACAATTAGTCCCGAGATATATGGTGGATCTCAAGAGATTAGCTCTGGGAAATACTGGTTTGGCCACCCTTGTCCAGATCGAAACCTAAAGATCTAGAATTTGGCTTCCCCCCCCCCAAAAAATCCATTATGAAATCAAAGAATCGATGGATGGATGGAGTGTTTAAGTATGGTTTCTCTATATGGATGATCATTCTACTCCGTTGATTTGGAGACCCTCTGAAAGGAAAAGGCTGAACATGCCTGATTTTTTTTTTTCAATCCTGTTTGTCTTAGCCAGTTCGTTCTTTTCTATAAAAATACTATTTTTAAAACCATTATAAATATATTTTATAATGGTCGTCACGGGTACTTGCCTGACACGAGTCTTTCCCTCCATCCTGGAAGCCGGCGCAGAACATGTTTGAAGTAACCTGATAGGAATAAGACGCTTTGCAGCTTTCCTCGGAGAGAACGGGGATCTCCAAACACTGGAGGCCATCAGGATACTTCACTGTAAGAAGTATAGAATTAAATTTACTAATGGCATATATTGTATATATTAAAGTTATTAATATATAAATTCGGGGTAATGGTGTGTTTTTGGAGATTTGGAACCACAACCCAAATATAAAATCGGATTTGATTTGACTCTGATTTTATTAGTGAACCCCGTGAGATTAAACAGGTTTACGTACCACCAGATGTCAGCAGGTTCCCCCATCCAGACACCAGACACTGAGTACTGGCAGTTGGACAACTACTGGCTACTTTGATGGGCTGCACGTATTGGTTGAACTGTGCTGGCTCTGCTAATTTCACCATCATGAAGTCGTGGTCCATGTAATTGTTGTTATAGTAGAAATATTGATATGCGTTCTTCACTTGAATATGTTGCTCTGTTCCTTCTTCCTTTGTGGTGTCATGTTCCCCAAGATGAGCAATTAAATACTTGGGTCTGAATAGGAACGATAAAGATAATGTGAAAGGACACAGAGTCTCATAAACGTTATGAAAAGCCCTGTCCTGATCCATCCGTCCATTAGAGATTAACGCTAGCATGTCCTACAAAGAACGATTACACAAGATTAAGGGCTCTATTACATTCTTCGCGCAAACGTTATCGCACGCGCACAAAAACGCATTAACGCGAGGGGCAAAACCCTTTGCGAAGACCGTCGTATTACATCAGCGCAACAAAAGCGCGTATACGTCTACCGCGGGTTGACCTGCGTGAACCCTGCGTGAGCGTAATGTACTGCGCGCGTCCTATACTTAACATTGTGAGTGCAAATGCGTTTGTAATACCATCTGCGTACCAGCGCACAATCTATGCGCAGTTTGTAACGCACAGTCAATGCGCGCATAATTATAACGTCTTTTAAAATCTGGTGTTAATGGCAAATCTGAACGTCCTGACCGAACCCAAATACACCAGCCCAAAAATAAAAATGCAGCAAAGGTATAGTTACACATTCTACACATACCCAAACCAATAAAATGGAGAGGTTGTGCGTGTTTTTATTATTGCTGCAACATATATGCTCAGATTGATTTTGACAGGCGTAAAAACTTAGCGGGAGACGATTGTGGTTCTTAATTCTGATGGGCTAAATCGCGTGAAAAAACAGACCGCACACCGATTTTCTGCGCACAATGTTAATGTGCATGCGTTTTTGCACATCTTTTTTTACGCGCGTTACTTTTTGACAGATGAAAAATGAGCTCAAATTGTAATACCAGCGTTAATGCTTAATGCACAAATTACCGCGCTGCGCGAGCGTTTTTGCGCAAGTAATGGAAGAGCCCTAAAAGGGGTATTCAAAAAGCATTGACGTTTCGGTGCGCTTCGGCGATTCCGTTTCGTTGACCCTGGATTCAGTATTCACACGCAGAGCTGCCGAACTGCAGGATAAAAACTGAACTCTGCTATTCTTCTTCTAATGGGTGTTTAAACCAATAAAAATGCATTAAAATGTGTCTAATTGATAAAAAAAATCCTTTAAAATTGATAAGGTCTGTTACAGAATAAAAAAAACCTTTTTTAAAAAAATTGGGAATTTAAAAAATACAGGTACCTTGATAAAGGCTCTGAGGAGCTGCAACATCTGTCTTTTTTTTTATTTTTTTTTATGCATACCTAAAAAATAATTATTATTTTTATTTTTTTTTAAGTCCCAGTGTGCTCCTGCACATGTATTCTGTATATTTCGCTTTTTGGGGTAGCACCTGCGCAACGCACATTTCTAAATGTTGGTTCCTAGGGCTGACTGCTTTCAACACTTCGATTGTTATACTGTATATTACGCACATATTATGTGAATCTACTTACGATTTGTAACAATGTGCTGCTGAGATGATCCATTGTGAATTGATCAGAGACCCTCCGCACCAGCGTTCACCTTTATAGGTGAAATACACCTGCCACGGCTGGGAGTGACGGGGACATTCATAGCCATTGATGATCTTGTCATCATCCAGCGGTGCCGCAGCTGCGCAGTAATAAATATATAATTATATTCTGATCACGAGTATAGCATTGTGTAGTGATACCTTTTTTATTGGTCTAACGTTACATTTAAAAGACAAACTTTCGAGAGGATTCCTCTCTTCCTCAGGTCTGGATACTTACTGGTCAGTTCCTAGAATTGAACATTAGGACATTAAGGGTCACATGGGTGGAGGTATTAGATGTCGTAAAAAGTCAAATGGTATGTTCAAAATGGGGAAATAAACGCATGAGGGATTTTGGGCCCATAATAAAACAACAGAGATAAGATCATACAACTTGAATGGAAAAGGGGAAAAAGAAAAAAAATCAAAAACACAAAACGGTGAAGGTTGAAAGAGACATGAAAAGGAAACCAAGAAAAAACAAAACATCAGCCAGAATTTAGAATGTTATGTGACGTTATGATAGTGGGTTAAAAAACCAGAATCTACATTGAGTCCAGCATTTATAGTGTTAAAATGTGATTATTTTCATATGTTTTGCGTTCACAGTAGTCTTTTTAAAATGTCCTTTGAGGATTTCAATTTTGAGGTTTTGGATGGAGTGGCCTGATAGATTGAGGTGAAGTCCCACTGGGGTACAATATGTATTTGGACTAACACAGCCATTGAATTTTAATTATATATGTGTGATAAAATGGGAATTCATGAAGATCTAACAAAATTGTCTACTAATCTACAAATCCATGTTACCTGCAGCCCCCAGAAGCATCCAAATCCAGAGCGGTATCATGGTGTTCTGCTTCCTTGCTTGGCAGAGATCTAAACACTTTGACGGAGAAAGACACTCTATTTATTGGATTCTTATCGGCCTGCGCCCTGAAATGGATCATCTCCAGACACCTGCCCTGGTTCCCAAATGATTCACACATGCCCCGCATTGTCAGCGTCTGCTGGGAACCCGCTTTGAGGCCGATTGTTGGTTCAGCTTGAATAATTGATTCACTGACAACAGATAGGATGATATTTTTAGCCGGGTCTCTTTCATTTTCTTCCAAACTAAACTTGTGATAGCCCGAAGAACACAGTGTTCCGCTAATTATTCCCAATCAGGGGCGTAACTACCAGGGGTGCATAAAGTGCCACTGCAAACTGGGCCCATGGATTTGGGAGGGCCTCCCCAGGCGGCTTGGCAAGATCCAGGGCCTCGCCTATGATTCGCTCATATACAGCACACATCACTGAGTTTTATTGCTGTGGAGCTCTAAGATATACGTTGTGCACATTACATTAAAAATTGGATGGACTGAAGTGGTCGTAGTGACCTGGAAAAACACGGGACACTGGAGTAAACATTGTGAACCTGGAGGGGTCCAGTGCATGGGGGCTGCGGGGTGTATGTTTTCGCAAAGGGTCACAGGCCGGCGACCGCTGGGTAACGCGGCCAGCCAGAGGGGAATGCTGGCAGAATGCTTTTAAAAAATTCTGACCGCAGCCCCAGCTCCTCGGATACAGGCAAGCCAGCCCAGCGCTGGCTTTCTGATATCGGGGCACATGCACGAGTACCAAGTACTCATGCAAATGCCGCTATCGGTACTGATACTAGTATCGGTGCATCCCTATTTATGGCAGCTGAATGAGAAAACAGCTAATCTCTTATCTGTCGTAGGCTGGACTTCACAATAGACCTCCTGTTGCCTTCACTGTTAAATACTGTATTGGATAAAACACAGCCACTGAGAGAAACCCTGCAAAAAGCTACAGTGTGTCAGTGCCAGAGGGGGCCCTGTTGGTTACATGGGTGACAGGGAAATATCCTGTGTACATCTATAAGCTATACAGCCTGCCAGATATCCAGAACTATGATCTGCTATCAATGAACTTCTATTGTATTGCGCGTGTAGTCCTGTGTTTAATTTGGCTCTGAGGACTGCAGCTGTTATGCCTCTAGGGGGAGCCAGAGGACAATGTATGGGGAACATACTTTATTGGACTATGGACCACACCTCCCAGAATGCCCTTACAGGAAAAAGGAAGGACCCAAGCTAAAAGAAACAGGAAGTATAAAGCATGCATGCAGCGTGGGCAGAACAAAGTGAGCAAAGAGAGTGAGCAGTCAGATAAGAGAGATTTTCCAGGATCTGTGCAAGCTGGAGCACAGAGAATCAGCAGCATCCAGTGCTGGAGAGTGTACCTTGGTCTGCTGTATATTGTGCTGGACTGTTCAGGAGGCAAGTGTGTTTGAAGAGGGGCCCTGTGTTAAGGAGGCCGCAGGCAGAGGGATTTGCTGGTGGCATTCGACTTCAGGCAGAGGAGATTCTGCATACTGCGTGGGGAAGAATTGATCCAGAGGCTGCAGATTGCTACAACGTTCAAGAGGCCTTCCTGGGACTGTGAGCAACTGAAGTTGTGCGGTAACGAGCATCTTTTCTCTCTGTCTCGCTGACAGCATTCTATCCATCTTTACACTAACTAAGAATCACACAGCTGCTGAGCGGATTTTACCCACAGCCTTTCCTGTACTGGCAGCTACGTTATGCTAAAAGGGCCCCATCTCTTATGTGCACCAACTGGTACCCATCATCGCTGTCATTAGGACGAAGATCAGGGTGGTTCCAGGTTGTTTGGGAGGGTCCTGGGCTGGGAGGTTAGAGAGCAGTTGGTGTGTCTAGTTAGCTACTGTATTACCTGAAATCCTTTTATGCTGCCACTTGCATTTCAATACAAGTTTATATTGTTTATTGTACCACTGTGTAGTTGTTATTATTAGGTTCCTGCCTGGGCAAACAGTCCATGCCATGGATGCCCAGACAGGTGGAGGCACTGCCAACACTATGTATCCTTATTCCCAAAATGCGGAAACTCAGGACCAACAGGTAAAGCAAGAAGGTGTAACCCAGCTGGAGGGTGCCAGCGGGGGCGGCCCCCAGCGGCAAAAGAGCGTTACAGATGGAGGCACTGCTGAGATGAAAAAGGATACATTTTTCCACCTTACATTTGAGCCACGACCCACGGTGTCGTTTGTAACTGAGTGGGCTATTAATCAGAGGATACCCATATACCAGGCCCTGATGGTATGCAATATACCACCCCAAGGACAGGCTATGCAATGCATTCGCGTGTTAGAGAATCTTATACCAGAGACTATGGTGACCATCAAGGATGTTTGAGAAACCAAACAGGAGAGAAATATATCCTGGTTTATGCATTGAAGGATCTCAGGAACTGCACAAAGCCAATAGGTCTTCATTTAAGCGATGAACTATCAGAGTTTTGTCCGATTGTATATGCCGGTGTCAAAGAAGAAGCAGGGGCCATTCCAAAGAGATGGCACCGGACATTACCTATTCCACCCCAAGAGGAGAAGAGGCTCCGTGTCAACCACATTGATTTTGTGGATGAAATACCGACCACGTCTTCTAGACCTAGCAATGTGCCAAACCCAACTGAGGCTAGTAATGGCGATATACCAGATGTACTCAGGAAACTCTCAGAGGCAATTGTGACAGCTAATCATACTCATAGCTATCGCAAGTTGAGGGTATTCTCAGGGATGCAACCCGTTCCATCGGGAGAAGAGAGTTTTGAAATATGGAAGCGGAATGCAGCACAATTGCTGGGCGAATGGACCTGTACTGATGCTATGAAACGACAGAGAATAATGGAGAGTCTGCGGTCCCCAGCTACGGACATTGTGAATGCACATAAAATCTTAAAAGGAGAAATTGAGTCTCAGGAGTACCTACTGGTATTACAACGAGTATATGGAGATGTGGAGGATGCCGAAAGTCTTCTTAATAAGTTCTATAATACCCGTCAAAAGAAACATGAGAGGTTGTCTGACTATGTTACCAGATTGCAAGTGTTTTTGGGAAAACTGATGGAAAAGAATGTAGTGTTACCTGCTCAAGCTCATGTGAAATTGACAAAACAAGTATTGCGGGGTGCCTTGTCCGATGACCCAGTAATTGTTACTTTGCGAGCAGGACTGACTAAAGAAGATTTAGATTTTATATTGCTCATAACCCAAGTGAAGGAGATCGAGAGTCAGATATTTTCTCCTGCCACCTCCAAAGAAAACCTGACGAAACCTCGGGAAAAAGAGAACACTGAAATGGCTAGCCTCAGGGAAAGACTAGCAGAATTCTCAGTCAGCCAGTCGCAGAACCTCAGAAAGAGCAGAACTGCTGCTCAGGGACTAGCAAGAGACAGAGTCTCAGTCACATCCACGGTCCGAGCGGGATCCGAAAAGGGCAGAGCCACCCGGCTGACTCGAAATCAACCAAGGGAGAGGAAATGTTTTACTTGCGGCCAGCCAGGACATTTTGCCAGGGAATGCCCTGCCCCTTCGGGAGAAGAAGACGGGCATGTGCTAGTGATAGGACCCCTGGAAGACAGTACAGTTTTCTCAAAGAAAATTAAGAAAAAAAAGGAGAAACTGGACTAAAAAAAGAGCTCCTCGTTTACAGGCCAATCCCAAAGTAGGGCCCAGGTCTATCATCCATGTACTAATCAATGGCATCTATGCTTCAGCACTGTTAGATACTGGGTCACAGGTGACTATAGTTTACAGGTCATTCTATGAGCAGCATTTAAAGCATCTGCCCTTACTGCCCACTGAAGAGATGCAGCTATGGGGCATGGGAGATCAAGTCTGCAAGACTGATGGAAGCATCAAGGTCGCCATCACCATTCCTCAGTTGAATACCGGAACAGAACAGAGCATGGAGTTGGAGGCCATAATCTGCCCAGATGTGAAGAGAGTTTGTGCCCCCATCATACTCGGGACCAATGCCAGGGTGGTGCAGGATGTATTCAGAAACTACCTTGGGGGAACGAGGGGTGCTTCACTGGATCATCTGATGGAAGTTAGTCCGCACCTTGGAGAAGAGTGTCAGCGACTGGCATTGCAGGCTAAAGCTGGGAAATGCCATTACATCGGAATTGGAGCTGTGTTCATCAGACCAGGTGAAACACTATCCCTACGGGCCTCGGCAACTCTACATGATGGAATTTTAGATGGTGGGCGACAATACTTAATTGAATCCCTTCCGGAGGATGACGCCCAGAAAGGATGGATGGTCATACCTGAAGTTAAAGACTGGAAGAACCACCGGGGGCAAGCCTTTCCGGTGATGGTGCAAAACCTAACTCACACTGAAGTGCGTATAGACCGGGGTCAGCTGCTGGGAGTGATCCACCTGCTAGACCAAATCTCCTCGATTATGGCAGTGACAGCTGAAGAGGGGAAGATGCCCGGGACTCCTGCGGATTTCAGTCTAGAGGATTCTCCCCTATCCCAGGAATGGAAGGATAGTCTCCGAACTAAACTCCAAGCCAGAGAGAGTGTGTTCTCCAAAGAAGAGATGGATGTAGGCTGTGCAAAAAGTGCCACCCATGCCATCCGATTATCCAACTTTGCCCCCTTTCGGGAAAGATCTAGACGTATTCCACCCCGTGACATACAAGATGTCAGGGATATTCTCCATCAGATGGAAGGAGCAGGGATTATTACAGAATCTCGTAGCCCCTATGCATCCCCAATCGTAGTAGTACGCAAGAAGAATGGATCAGTCCGGCTGTGCATAGATTACAGGACACTAAATAAGCGCACCATACCAGACCAGTATACGTTGCCCCGGATAGAAGATCTGCTGAATGCTCTGTCTGGAAGTCAGTGGTTCAGTGTACTTGATCTAAGGTCTGGGTATTACCAGGTACCCATGAAGGTAGATGATCAGGAAAAAACCGCCTTTATCTGTCCTCTGGGATTTTACCAGTTTACGCGGATGCCCCAAGGTATCACTGGAGCTCCCGCCACTTTCCAACGTCTAATGGAGAAAACCGTTGGGGATATGAACCCTCGAGAGTGCTTGGTGTACTTGGATGATCTCATAGTGTTTGGGAAGACTCCAGAGGAGCATGAGCACCGACTATTGAAAGTGTTGGATAGACTTGAAGCTGAGGGATTAAAAACTTAGACAAATGCAAGTTCGCTAGAAGCTCTGTCACCTACGTGGGACATATAGTTTCTGCCCAAGGGGTTGCAACTGACCCGGCCAAAATCGAAGCTGTGGTGAACTGGCCCAAGCCGGATAATGTTGGAGAACTAAGGTCCTTTCTTGGATTCTGTGGGTATTACCGTAGATTTGTGGAAGGCTACTCCAAGATAGCGCACGAATTGCATAATCTCCTAAAAGGCTCTTTAAGTGCAGATGGTTCTAAAGTGTTATATTCCAGAGATTCCTTCGGGGAAAAATGGACCTCTGAATGCGAGCAGGCCTTCCTCACCCTGAAGAAGAAGCTCACTGAAGCCCCAGTGCTGGCCTATGCAGATCCTGAAAGGCCTTATGTGCTCCATGTAGATGCTAGTCTGGAGGGCATAGGAGGTGTACTACACCAGAGTTATGCTGAGGGACTGAGACCAGTTGCTTACATTAGTCGAAGCATAACAGGGAGTGAGAAGAACTACCCGGTCCACAAGCTGGAATTTTTGGCTCTTAAATGGGCAATAGTAGACAAACTTCATGATTATCTGTATGGGACAGAGTTTGAAGTAAGAACGGATAACAATCCCCTTACTTACATACAGACGACAGCAAAACTGGATGCCACCGGACATCGATGGTTGGCGGCGTTGTCGAATTACCGTTTCCATCTGAGATATAAACCGGGCCCCAAAAACATCAGTGCAGATGCGCTATCACGGCGACCCGGGCTTCCTCCTCATCAAGAAGAAGAGGAGTGGGAAGAAGTCCCTGGACCTGGAGTGAGGGCTCTATGTAATACGGCGGTAGTTGTAGAACACCCAGAAGATTTTACCGAACTTAGGGGAATAGACTCCATTAGCTGTTCACCTGGAGTTGTGCCCGAAGCCTTCAGTGCTCCCATTATTCTACAGCATTGGTCAGATATCACGACAGCGGACAAGCGGAGAGCTCAGGCTCAAGATTGGCATGTAGGCAATGTCATCAAGGCCGTGAAGGCGAAGAATCCTAACCTTCTGACCAGTCTTCCCTCAGGACTGAAGGAGATATTTCGGCGAGAATGGAGCAAATTGCATCTGGAGGAAGGGTTGTTGTATCGGATTATTGAGTACCATGATCACCCAGATCGCAAGCAGTTGGTGCTCCCTCACCGGTTCAGGGGGATGGTTCTGAGAGCCCTACACGATCAGCATGGACATCTTGGAATAGACAAAACATATGGTCTAGTGCAAGATAGATTTTTTTGGCCAAAGATGAGAGAGACGGTGGAGCAGTATATAAAAACCTGCAAAAGATGCATACAGAGGAAGACCCTACCCGTAAAGGCTGCACCCATGGGCCATCTTAAAAGTAATGGTCCCCTGGATCTGGTCTGCATGGATTTTCTGTGTATTGAAAATGACTCTGCTGGCATTGGAAATGTCCTGGTGGTTACAGATCATTTCACACGCTACGCACAAGCATTTCCCACCAAAGATCAAAAGGCATTGACGGTAGCCAAGACTTTGTGGCAAAAGTACTTTGTGCATTATGGTCTGCCCAATCGGATACATTCTGATCAGGGCAGAGATTTTGAAAGTCGAATCATCAAGGAATTCCTGAGCTTGCTCAACGTTAATAAGTCAAGGACTACTCCCTATCACCCAGAAGGCGATGCACAGCCTGAGCGATTTAACAGGACCCTTTTGGATATGTTGGGTACACTGCCACACGTA
This sequence comes from Leptobrachium leishanense, assembly GCA_009667805.1. Taxonomy (NCBI): domain Eukaryota; kingdom Metazoa; phylum Chordata; class Amphibia; order Anura; family Megophryidae; genus Leptobrachium; species Leptobrachium leishanense. Next base: position 30,276 of record RXON01003154.1, read on the forward strand.
GAAAAAAGAGCTTGGAGTCGGCATGTGGAAGCTATGGTGCATGCTTACAACTGTACGAGACATGAATCTACTGGATTTTCACCATATTTCTTAATGTTTGGGAGGGAAGCCCGCTTGCCCATAGATTTGAGGCTGGGAGTTTCTTCAGATGGGTCGAGTCTCGTCTCTCATTATCAATATGTCAAGTCACTGAAACAGAACCTTCAGAGAGCTTATGAATTATCTATTCAGTCTGCTGCTAAGTTGAATGAACAAAACAAGAGGCGCTATGATGCCAAAGTAAAATATAGAGAGATACAGCCCGGGGATAAAGTTCTTCTCCGGAATCTAGGGGTGCCTGGGAAACATAAGCTTGCAGATAGATGGAAAGACATTCTGTTTGAAGTGGTCGCCAAGTTGCCAGGACTTCCTGTATACAAGATCAAGGGACCAGAAGGTCGTATCAAGGCATGGCACAGGAACCATCTGCTGCCAGTGTTATACTCCCAAGAAGAGTTCCAGAAAGGAAATGAAGAGAGTGAGAATATATCCGCACCACCTGTAAGGGGCATGGAGGAGACAGTGCAAGACTGTAATGTGGAGAGAGCTAAAGAAAAGACCCTAGAATCCACTGACCACAGTGACGAGTGGTGGATGGTACAAGACACTTCTCAGCAGCCACCTCCCTCTCCTCCCATAGCCTCTTCTACATTGGATCCAAACAGCCCTAGTTTTGTGCCTGGGACCCCTGAAAGAGACTCTTGTATCATGGGAAAGCCAGGGCCTCAAGCCTCTGGTGACCTCCCCAACCCAATGGCAGGAGCCGAAGATTCCCAGGCACACTATGGACTTCCTCAGAGAGAATTGAGACAGGGCACTAGAGCGAGACAACCTCCCAGGGTTCTTACTTACGATCACGTTGGAGAACCTAGCTATGTCCCAGTGCCTCAGCTACACTGTAAAGTTGTTGATTTCCTGTATGCTTTTGCAGAAATGATGAATATGGGAACTCCTGTTTATTAGAGCAGACTTCAAGATAGTTGACAATTGTCTAGATAGGACTGTTATGCAGGACTGTCATGCAGAAATATATATGTTGCCGTTGTTTTTTTTTTTTGTGTGTTTTTGCACCTGGCTGGTCTTGCCAGTGGAAGGCAAGGAATTTTTTTTCGAGGGGGAGAATGTAGTCCTGTGTTTAATTTGGCTCTGAGGACTGCAGCTGTTATGCCTCTAGGGGGAGCCAGAGGACAATGTATGGGAACATACTTTATTGGACTCATGGACCACACCTCCCAGAATGCCCTTACAGGAAAAAGGAAGGACCCAAGCTAAAAGAAACAGGAAGTAAAAAGCATGCATGCAGCGTGGGCAGAACAAAGTGAGCAAAGAGAGTGAGCAGTCAGATAAGAGAGATTTTCCAGGATCTGTGCAAGCTGGAGCACAGAGAATCAGCAGCATCCAGTGCTGGAGAGTGTACCTTGGTCTGCTGTATATTGTGCTGGACTGTTCAGGAGGCAAGTGTGTTTGAAGAGGGGCCCTGTGTTAAGGAGGCCGCAGGCAGAGGGATTTGCTGGTGGCATTGACTTCAGGCAGAGGAGATTCTGCATACTGCGTGGGGAAGAATTGATCCAGAGGCTGCAGATTGCTACAACGTTCAAGAGGCCTTCCTGGGACTGTGAGCAACTGAAGTTGTGCGGTAACGAGCATCTTTTCTCTCTGTCTCGCTGACAGCATTCTATCCATCTTTACACTAACTAAGAATCACACAGCTGCTGAGCGGATTTTACCCACAGCCTTTCCTGTACTGGCAGCTACGTTATGCTAAAAGGGCCCCATCTCTTATGTGCACCAACTGGTACCCATCATCGCTGTCATTAGGACGAAGATCAGGGTGGTTCCAGGTTGTTTGGGAGGGTCCTGGGCTGGGAGGTTAGAGAGCAGTTGGTGTGTCTAGTTAGCTACTGTATTACCTGAAATCCTTTTATGCTGCCACTTGCATTTCAATACAAGTTTATATTGTTTATTGTACCACTGTGTAGTTGTTATTATTAGGTTCCTGCCTGGGCAAACAGTCCATGCCATGGATGCCCAGACAGGTGGAGGCACTGCCAACACTATGTATCCTTATTCCCAAAATGCGGAAACTCAGGACCAACAGGTAAAGCAAGAAGGTGTAACCCAGCTGGAGGGTGCCAGCGGGGGCGGCCCCCAGCGGCAAAAGAGCGTTACACGCGTTAAGTATCTGTTTCATCCTAGGAATTCCATTCTATGGAACGACTGGACGAAGATTGTGATGAGTATTCTGTAGTCATTTGCTACACTTGAGGGAGAGGACACAAATGTAATTTTGTGGTTATAACATTTGTGTGTGTGTCCATATGTACATGTAATTGCATGGTTTTTGTATGTGACAAATTTGGGTGAGGGATACACTCAATGGCGAGCTGCATGTAATATCTCAATTCTCTTGGTCATACACAGAAAGATAATCTATAGCGACTTTAACACTCCATAACCCATCTGGGTGAATATTGGTTTTAAACAGATTTTATATTTTTAGGTTACCTTGTGAATTAAATTTTGTTTTGAGAATAAACACCTTTTGAGACACACACCTTTTATTGCTGTTGAGCTCTCATACAGCAATATGTAACTATGAGCGTATCACCTGGCTCCACAGCAATAAAGCGCACAGCACATTACTGTGCATTTTATTGCTTTGGAGCTCTGTGATAAACTCATACACACTACACATTACTGTGCGTTTTATTGCTGTGGAGCTTTGTGAATTGATATGCTCATACACAGCGTGTATTGCTGTGGAGCTTTGTAAATTGATATGCTCATACACAGCGTGCATTGCTGTGGAGCTCTGTGAGAGCGTAAAGTGAGGTGTGTAGGAGTGAGTTCCATTGCTCTGAGCACAGAGCGATCTAGTCTATTGGTTTTATATTACGTCTCGGGTAGACATTTGTATCCTGCTGGTGCTTTCCCGCAGGAAAGTTGAATTTGATCTAGTCTATAGGTTTTATATTGCCTCGGTCACAGAATATAGATTTTTATTTATTCGGTCTTTTAGAAAGAGCTAAGTAATGCATTGCTCTCGCATGCGCTGCTGCTGGTATTTATGGGTATTATTGGCAGGTAAAATGAGCCTGAATTGAATCACACATGAGCCTTTTCCACACGTTCTGGCTGGTCTTTTACAGCATTCGTCGGAATTTAATTATTATTAAATTCGTCCGACGCTTTGCACAGGAAGAGGAACTTCAGTTGAGCAATCGTGTCGGTGGTTTCCTCTTTATGTCTGGAAGGGCCTGGCGGGGGGGGGGGGCGCAGAATAAAATCCGGACCACTAAAGCCACACGCACATGGGGGAAAAGGAACTGTCCATATCCAAGCAAACCCTAGTGTCTTCCTGGACGGCAGTTTTACCATTGCAGATACTAAGCTAGGAGTGCACGAATAGTCATCATAGGTAGCAGCCTGGATGTCAACAATCCTATTCTCTAAGCACCGTTTCATGACGTTCACCATAGTTGCTGATGGGTAATCAATATATGTAGTGCGAAATATTAATAGTTAAATGAATTAAAGTACGAGTTTTACTTTGTAAAAGAATTAATACACTATCAGGTCTATTCACTAAATGTGAAACTCAGAAGTGAAAATCCTAGGTAAAAAAAAAAAAAAAATGGCCAAACCAGAAAAATTCTCCCGAGTTTCACCTTTCTCTGAATAGACCAGTATCTCTTCCTTCGTCCTTGATGGTTGCGAGCGCCAGTTATTTCTACAACGCTTGGCCATACGCCGGGAAATAATGTTTCCAGTTTCTTTCCACAATGCTTGTGTACAAAGGACAATGACTACTGCAGATTCACTTTGTGCCGTGCGTCATTTGGACTTGGGGGGTGCAGACCTGATTCCCTTTATTATTTTCATTGCGCTCTCGTGTGCAGAAGGTTTGTGTAACGTCCACGTTTACCCCTGCCAAGAATGTGCTTATGTTTCTATTTGAGTAGGTGGTTAATCTGTTATCCCGATTCCCATTGTCCTGCCTCGTTAGGAATGTTAAGTAATGTTGCATTGTCCCTAAATGTAATTGTTTCACCTTCCAAAAAGGTAAATGTTTTTGTATTTCAGTGTAATTAGGTCCCCCTGGACAGTGTTGTGATTTTATGAATGACCCGTTTGACCACATAAATATCTGTGCTTGTTCTGATTTAAAGCCGTTCCATTTCTACCCTGCAAGACCTCAGAACTACAGCCTTTTCTTATGTGTCCGGGTCCTTGAGCTTCGTCTGAGGACTGGAGGGACGCACGGGAGTCTGCCTGGCTAGAACACACGGAGTCCTACAAGGAAGTGGCATTGGCAGATGTGACCCTGTCGGGGTAAAGAGATGTCACACATTTGAACTTGTATTTTTCCCGTTGATTTTCATCCTGTTATGTAATGTACAAAATGATCAATCAGCTGTTTGTATCTGTTTTGATTTTTGTACACCGACCCAATTGAGATCTTGATACACAAAAAGAATGGAATTGGCCAGTAATCCACAGCGCTCCATTCCCTAACGTCCGGTTTTCACTGATGTTCAGTAACTGCTACAGCGACCGTTTGAAATGGAATCGCGTTAAATTTCAGTGCTTTGAATAGAGCCCACAGGTTCAAGCTGTCATCTGTGTTAAAACCACTAGGTGGCACCATTAGCCATGCAATGTACCTGAAGCGATAAGTCGATTTTGTAAAAAGTTAATTGGACGGTAATGAGAGCTTGAGCTCGAGAAGGACATTTAGCTCTGGCGGATGATTAGGAAACGAATCTCTGCTCCTATTTGTAGATTTACTAATACGTATCGGCCGGTTTCAAACCTTTACATAGTGTCAGTGTGCTGAACCTCAACCAACATGCACAGTAATTATTAGAGTAACCAGAGGCTTTGCTCACATCTTGAAGATGCACCTTCCACGGGGTCTTAACCCCTTCACTCCCACAATAAAGTTCACTTTTTCATTGTAATACATTGAAAAGCTACGCAAGTGGCGATTTGATGTTACATAGTTATATAGGCTGAAAAAAGACATGCGTCTATCGGGTTCAGCCTCTCCCACATAACCTACTGCTGTTGATCCAAAAGAAGGCAAAAAACCCAGTCTGAAATGCTCGCCAATATGCAACATACTGGGAAAAAATTCCTTCTTGACCCCAGAATGGCAGTCAGATTTCTCCTTGGATCAAGAAGCTTTTACCCACATATTAAATATTATAACCCTTAATATTCTGTGTCTGCAGGAAGTCATCCAGTCGTTTTTTAAAAGTCTGTACAGACTCTGACCCAACCACCTCAACAGGCAGAGAATTCCACAGCTTTATTGTTCTCACCGTAAAATAACCCTTCCTTTGCTTTAAACTAAATTTTCTTTCTTCCAGTCTAAATGGATGACCCCTTAACCTATTCACTAACAGGACTATACATAGGACATCAGACAATGGTTGATAATGGCCACGTATATATTTATATAAGGTTATCAGATCCCCTCTAAAGCGCCGTTTAAACTAAACAGGTTTAAGCTTGTTAGTCTTTCCTCATAACTTAACCCTTCCATTCCCCTTATTAATTTAGTTGCCCGTCTCTGCACTTTTTCTAGCGATATAATATCTTTTTTTAAGACCGGTGCCCAAAATTGCACGGCATATTCAAGGTGCGGCCTGACCATTGATTTATACAGAGGCAAAATTATGTTTTCATCCCGTGAGTGAACTCCCCTTTTAATGCATGCCAATACTTTGCTGGCCTTGGCGGCTGCTGTTTGACATTGCACATTGTTACTTAGTTTGAAGTCTATGATTATTCCCAAATCCTTCTCCTGCTTGGAATTCCCTAACTCCGTACCATTTAGGGTATAAATTGCTTGTGTGTTCTTCACTCCAAAGTGCATAACTTTGCATTTATCTACATTAAATTGCATCTATCTAAATCCCTCTGCAGCGAAGTAACATCCTGCTCACATTGTATTACTTTTCCTAGTTTTGTGTCATCTGCAAACACTGATACATGTGTAACGATTGCTTTTCAAAGTAAGGTTTGTGTACGCCCTGTGGAGAAACAGAATCCAGTACTGTCACCCTGACTGTAAACAAGCTGCAAGGTGCAGCTCTCACACCCGTAGTAACAAAGTTAGCCAGGGAGAGTGCAGGGGTTAAGCCATCTGCAATTTAGGGCCCTATTCCAAGCTTGTAACCTGCGCTTCTCCCCCACTGAATCCTCGTTCTTTGGCAAAGTAGCACAAATTGTATTGCTCACCCGAAGGGGCACCGCAGTACGGCAAGTGTTGATTTTCCATAATGTATGTATACTGTGGCATGTGTCATTTGGATGTGGGGTGCATGGACCTGGAGATGTGTTGGAGTTACAGGCTGGATGTTTGTGTCATTTCCATGCCCTCTCTCATGTGCGTGTAATCAGAGTTGCATGAATGTTATGGTCCATGTGTATCTACTCTATATTTGAGGAGTTGTTAACAGGGCAGTGTTTTGTCTGACAAAATTATCTTGTTTTAAACTAATCGGTTTGTCAATCACGATTGCCATTGTCCTGTCTCGTTTAGAAATGTTGAGCAAATAGTCTAAAACGGGAAACATGATTATCACGTTATCTAACAGTTTTAGGGGAAGTGTTTGTGTCTGTAAATGACACATGGTTGGCCGTATAAATGTGTGCCTGTCCAATTAAAAAGACTTCCATTCTCACAATGAAAGACCCCAGATCCACAGCCTCATCTTATTTCTGGGGGATGCTAGCAGGCTCGCTATGTGTCACTCTTTTATGCCTCCCTCCAGTCCTCAGACGAAGCTCAGAGTCTAGCCGGGAGGGCAGCAGCATTGACCAGTGGCGTCGTAACGTGGGGGCGGTGGGTGCGGCCCGCACCAGGTGACACCGTCACCCTAAGGGCGGGTGTCTCACCCACCGCCGCGTATTCGCTCCGTGCGAGCGTCCGAAGCATGCAGCTTCGGCGCTCGCCTGGAGGAAATACGTCACCAGCCAATCGCGGCTGGTCACGTGGCTCCCCCAGACGAGCGCCCAAGCTGCGCGCCGCCGGACGCTCAGAAGGAGCGAAAAACGCGGCGGAGAGGTGCTGCCTGGGCCGCTATCCATGTGCTGGGACCAGGACCAGGAGGTGAGCTGGGGCAAATCCATGAGCTGCTGGGGCAAATCCATGAGCTGCTGGGGCAAATCCATGAGGTGCTGGGGCATATCCATGAGGAGCTGGGGCAAATCCATGAGGAGCTGGGGCAAATCCATGAGGAGCTGGGGCAAATCCATGAGGAGCTGGGGCAAATCCATGGGGGCCTGGGGCAAATCCATGGGGGCCTGGGGCATATCCATGAGGTGCTGGGGCAAATCCATAAGCTGCTGGGGCAAATCCATGAGGTGCTGGGGCATATCCATGAGGTGCTGGGGCAAATCCATAACCTGCTGGGGCAAATCCATGAGGAGCTGGGGCAAATCCATGAGGTGCTGGGGCATATCCATAAGCTGCTGGGGCAAATCCATGAGGTGCTGGGGCATAATCCATGAGGAGCTGGGGCAAATCCATGAGGTGCTGGGGCAAATCCATGAGGAGCTGGGGCAAATCCATGGGGGCCTGGGGCATATCCATGAGGAGCTGGGGCAAATCCATATGCTGCTGGGGCATATCCATGAGGTGCTGGGGCATATCCATGAGCTGCTGGGGCAAATCCATGAGGAGCTGGGGCAAATCCATGGGGGCCTGTGGCATATCCATGAGGTGCTGGGGCATATCCATGAGGTGCTGGGGCATATCCATGAGGAGCTGGGGGCATATCAATGAGCTGCTGGGGCAGTATATCCATGAGCTGCTGGGGCAGTATATCCATGAGCTGGGGCAAAATCCATGAGAGCAGCTGGAGCAGTATATACATGAGAGGAGCTGGGGCAATATCCATGAGAGGAGCTGGGGCATATCCATGAGAGCTGGGGCAATATATCCATGTGTGAGCTGGTCTGGGGCAATATATCCATGTGTGAGCTGGTCTGGGGCAATATATCCATGTGTGAGCTGAGGCGCAATATATCCATATGTGAGCTGAGGCGCAATATATCCATATGTGAGCTGGGGCAATATATATCCATGGGTGAGCTGCTGGGGGCAATATATATCGAGCTGCTGGGGGCAATATATATCCATGTGTGCTTTCACTGCCTTCGAACAGGCAACGTACTTGCTGGCAGTTGGCAAAAAGTTTGAGCATATGAGAGAGCTCCACAGCAATAAACCTCACAGTAATGTGCGCTGTGTGTATGAGCATTCAGTGTTATATGGGAGTACTGATTTAGGAGTAAGAGTAGTTAAAAAAAAAATCTGAAAAACTCGGGGGGGGGGGTGTGACACCATAAATTACCGCACCGGGTGACACCGACCCTAGTGACGCCACTGGCATTGACCCTTTTGGGGTACTGAGGTGTCACATATACCAAAATTTAAAACACAGAGCCGATTTCCCCAACACTACGGGTGTTATGTTAGACCGTGACAGACTTCCAAATTAGACAACATCCCTCTGCCTAGAAGGCTGTCAATTGGCTTGCGACGGAGAGCCTTTTGGGGTTCCACCCAACAATACACAACCAGTCAATGCCTTTCAATGAATGTGCATTAAGCCTTTACTTCCAAAAAGTTTTTTTTTTTTTTTCTCCAGTGTGAAAGTAAACCCTGATTTGCATACAATACCCCATTTGCACACCTTTTTGCTGCAAATGCAGATTAACTAAATTCTCAGTGCGATCTCCTGCCGCCCTGTATTACTGTGAAGCTACAAGAGGCAAACCCCACCCTCACTGCAACAAAAAGCTCAAGTTTGCCGCTGCTTTACAACAGCCAGGGATTTGGCAGAATACCGGGAGCGCTCTGAGGTCAGTCACTGCTGTACAGGGATAAGATTCAGGGGGTTATAATGACTGAAAATCCCTGTACAGCACAGACACAAGGTGTTACTGTAACTTCCATATTAATTATATAGCACCAACAGTTTCTGCAGCGCTTTACAATAACCAAAGGGAATGAGATAAACGGAAGTATGACGGAAACAACAGGTGTAGAGGGCCCTGCTCATAGGATTTTACATTCTAGAGGGATTGGGGTTGAGGAAGAAAAGGGTAATTTAATGGACATCAAGATCATTGGTGCCAGTGGTTTGGGATTGGTGGGGCCATAGAAGCAGCTTCAATCATGTGTGAGTAGGTGAGCAGAGGGATGAGTTGCATCAGTGATGTGGTCACTAATCTGAAGAAATGGGTTGCGAGGGATTTTTTGAAGGCCTGAAGATCAGGGGAGAGTTTGATAGGAGGCAAGTCATTCCACAGGATTGGAGCTGCCCTTGAAGTCTTGGAGGCGAGAGTTGGCCGTGCAGGTGTAGACAGATGACAGGCATTATGCCATTACCCATTTGTGACTTATATCCCTTTAAAACCAACTAGACTCCTCCCCTTCCTGGCCACAGCTCTCTACATTAGAGCGAATCTGTCTTTGATATGAATACATTGTAGCGAATGAGGGGGCTTCGCTAGTCGCAAGAAAAGTATCAGAAACGCACTGATAGCCAAAACATTTTATTTCAATTTAGAAAACATGAGAACCGTATATATATTAAACATTTAAAAAAATAAAAAAAGAAAAACCTAGAGTTTTCACATTGCAAGCATGTGTAATACATCGTTTTGTATAAATGATTATTTGTTTGCATAGACGCAAAGATCGATCGTGTTGGCAATGAAAGCGGCGAGGGGTTAACGGCAAGTCTGAAACTGTGTCAGCGAGAACCTTGTTGATAGACATTATACAATGTATTAAACACTTAATAAAAAAAAAAAAATCCTTATAGTGCACACAACAGATAATAAAATTAAAGCAAGAAATATACATGAGCCGGGGTAGGCACTTTAACTAAAACCTCTGACCATAAAGACAGAGGTGTAGCTCTGGAGACAATGATTATTGCATCATCGTTAATCTCTAGAACAGGGGTCAGCAACCTTGCAGTTTCCCCCTAGATCAGTGGTTCCCAACCGCGGTCCTCAAGTACCCCCAACAGGTCAGGTTTTCCAGATAGCTGAAGCACAGCACAGGTGATTGAATCCTGCAATCACTGAGCAGTGAATCCTGTCTGCATTTCCCCCAAGGCGATCCTTAAAACCTGGCCTGTTGGGGGTACTTGAGATCCGCTGCCCTAGATTTGGAACTACATTTCCCATGAGTCTCTGCCAAACAAACGACTGGAAGAGCATTATGAGAGATGTAGTTCTAAAATATCTGGAGGGTCAAGGCTGCCGACCCCTGCTCAAAAATGAGATTGGGACCATGTAAAGGCTTTATATAAAAGCAGGGATCTCAAACTCTGCCTGCGCGACCCCCCCCCCCAGTTTGTTGCCTACAATTCCCAGAATTCCTTTAATGCAATAAGTGGGCAGAGAATCATGGGAGATGTAGTTCAGAAACAACTAGGAGGGGGGGGGCAGAGTTTGAGATCCCCAATATAAAGCCGGAAGGAGGAAATGCAGCAGGATGATCAATGATACAATGGAGTGACTGGTTTCACACCCAAAAAGGTGGCTACATCAGCTGATCAGCTTGGCGCTTGTTCAAGAACGGTGTATGGAGTATATAAACTATATATAAAAAAGTATCTAAGAGCTATCTGAACAATTAAGAGTCGAAAAAAGGCAATATACAGAGTTTTAAAAGCCTGCGGTCCTTCTTGGATAAACGGAAACAGATTAAATTTCTAATAAATAAAAAAGGAAACCTTAATAGATCACAAGAGATGGTTTGCAAAGTAAAGACTATCAAACCCATCTACATGAACTTTACTGCAATGTGGACACCTCTCACAAGTTAATGGTTATTCTTTCAACTCCTGGAAATAAATGAAAAAAAACCACACTAAATGTAACAGGTCTAAAAAAGCAGCAGACGTCTGTCCGGTGCCCGCATTGCAGTACATTTATAATGATATAAAAAGGACCGACTTTAACCCCTTCACTGCTGAGCCATTTCACGTCTTAAAAAAAAAACACTTTATTTTTATTAATTTTGTTCTTTACTTTCAACATGATCATGTTTGATATCATGGGAAAGGTCATGCTCTGGCCTTTCTAATGATACCAAACATGACCCTGCTAGCTGCCAACAGTCGGGAGATATTGGGGTTCAAAGGAACCCCCCCATCTTTCCTTAGGAGTCAATGAGGACGTTCGCCACACGTCCTCAGCAGTGAAAGGGTTAAGAAGCACATTCAACAACATATGTTTTAGTCTAGGGATGAAAAGGGGCAAAAAAAATAAAAATAATGTGAAGTGTTATAAAAATGTTATAAAAGCAATAACCCTTACACTGGAGAGCGTCTAAAGTATGAGACAGAAATGGACAAAAAACTAATTCTATAGAAGAAACATTAAACTTTGACGGATTCTGTTTATGCAAATAAACGTTAAGTATGCGTCAACATGACCCTGGAGTGACGCTCTATCAAGCTGTACTCTCACATATCTGTGCACACACAGTCTGGATAACATCGTATTAAATGACCAGTAAATAAGGATTTTATTTCCATTATTTCCTTTCCAGAAAGAGACGGCATTCGCTCTCCCCCCCAGTCTATGCTCTGCAACAAAAGATTGTCTGAATCCAGAGTGATCAAAGTCTGCAGTAAGAAAGTATAAATTGTGATTAAACAGTGCGACACCAAGAAATATTCCAAAAAAAATCTACATTAAAACAAAAACCTAAAAAAAGCCTGCACAGCATGTGGTTGAGGTACAGCGGTATCAAGTATTTATCAGCACGTTTTAAAAATCGCACAGAAACTTCCGCCTATGTCTATTACTGTAAAGACGATGCGCAGGATAAATTAAAAGGGGAAAAGATCTCTAGGGCCAAATTCCAACCTTGTAAATTGAAAAATTCCAGAGGAACAGCTTTTATTGTGCAGCTTGCCATTAAAATCTGTATTCGGACCCAGCGTCTGCGTCAGTGGCTCGCGAATACCGGTAGTAGCGCAGCACGTCACTGCCACTCCTGGAGTCCATAGGACTCAATGGAGGCGAGGGAGCCCCAGTACAGGTGCGCCTGAAGGACAGCGGGAACTATTTGATCTCTGTGCTCCCACTGCTTGTGGCGAGAAGACACGACGGATCCCACAAACTCAGGGATAAGCGATAACATTTTCATTTCTTTCCAGAATACCGACTCGAGACAAAAACCGCAAACTAGACTGGTATTGTCTGCTCTCGCTTTGAGTCATTATTAATGGCTCCTGGACAAGGAATAAGAAACGTTAACATACCGTGAAGAGCTGCAATTTCTGCAGCGACGCTTGGCACAGCAGCTTGCGCCGTTAGCTTTGCGGCTCTGTTGGAATCGAGGCCCAACTCGCGGCACAGCTTTAACGGTAGCTGACAGAAGTCAAAGCAGGACAAAGCGGTCAATAGGATTACCAGCTTGAGAGAAAGGCGAAGAAACAAAGTCTTTATGGCAGGATTTGAAAAAAGGCTGGCAATTACCAAGAATACAACGGGGAAGGATTTCAGTGTGGCCGACTGAACCAGCAGTGACGCCAGTGGTTTAAATGGCCAATAATCTGCCAAATTCTAAATACATGCGGTACTTATTCCGCCATTTCTAGAATTCATAGGACTTAAGGGTTTCCGTCCGTCCAACAACGCAAAGTTCTTTTAGAATGTATATCCCGTCTCACGTGTGAGGGAAGGAATTTAGTGGTTTCACTTGATCTTAGACTTAATGACCATAGGCTAGCGTTAGACGAACGCAGTCATCACGTCCGTGTCACCGCACAGTTTAATGTCCATTGTAGCATTGATTTGTGATCTAGAGACCAACACACGCGCACCATGCAGGTGGCAACGGACGCCATTTAGGCCTCGACGTAAAAGCGCTACGGACACACAGTGCACACGCGTCCGTGTACAGGCCCATGTGCGTGCTGAGGTGACAGACGCAGCGCATTTCCGATGTCCATCAAGTTGACGCTCAGAAGTTTTTTTGGTCTGGCTGATTGTACCGGTCTTAACTTTAAATTTTGTTTCCAGTATTTCCCTTTTTTTTTCTACGTCCATCAAAAAAAAAAACAGACCGTGTGGTGTCTACAGTATCTTCCGTCAGTATGCACGCACGCAGAGTGCGCTCAGACTGCGTTCATCTGACGTTAGCCTAAACAGGAAGAAATCCATCAAAACAGAATCCTCCCCCATTGCGACGCACGGTACCCTGCGGCAAAGTCACCACCTCAAGGACACTGCAGGATACAACACTTACCATTAGTGAAATGACACTAGCACGGAACCATGGTTAACAGAAAAAAAAAAGGTTAGTATTTGTTATTATTCATGCTCGTTTTAGGAATATACCGACAATGCAATGTATATGCAACAGATTCTGCTCCTTTTAATGCTCTGTTCACATCAGAAGAAGGAGCAGAATCTGCGGCGCAAAATCTTTTGGTGTTCCTTGTTGGATTAGGGTTAACCCTTACCATCATCAGCAAGATGACACTACCACAGTTAACAGAAAAATAAAGCGCTTTTTTTCATAAATACAACCCCCTCCGCCATCCTAATATTACAGAACTGTGACTTTCAGCTGTGTTTATTAGGGTGACCACTAGGGGGAGATGTAGGGATAGCAGTGCTACAAATGAAGCAAAAGGCTCTTTTAGAAAGAAGTAAAGGCAACAGTCCAGGAATCATTAGAAACGAAATTCTCGTTAAAAGAAGCAACCCTAATTAATAAATTTAATGTAAAATATTTCATACGGTTTGATTTTAAAATAAAGCAAAAAAGGGTCAGCGCCATAATTATTGATTTCATTATTGGCTATTGGCGCCTGATTAGGAAAACATTTAAAGTGAGCCCGCTGTCAGATTTACACCCGCTCACACGGAAGCTCTTCGTTCCGAACTAGATCTTTAAGATGTGCTTAAATTAGAAAAAAAAAAAAAATACTGCTTTCTACCTGGTTATATGACAGAGGTCTAAGCCGTGAGAAGAGCCTCTGTGCCAAAGAATAGCACAGGGGAAAGCAAGAAAATGCTCCTGCAGGCAGTCTTCTTGCTGGCTATGCACTGCGCGCTGCTGTGCTGGAGTTGAAGACTGCACGGCGAGTGCACGCACCGAGATAGGGGGCGCAAACTGGCAGCTAGACGGGACATGTAGGAATGCAGGGACATAGCACCATGAAGACAGCCTCGTCTGTAAAGCCAAATGGTTGGGGGGGGAGGGGGTCAGTCTGACAAGCCGGAGGGTCAAATGCGACCGTTCCACCATAACTTTACAAGCCGCAGACGTCTGCCAAAGCGGTGGATTTACAGATGACCTGGCGGAAAACAAAGCTAAGCCTTAGTAAGAATAGTAATAACAGGAGACCTTCCTGCGCAGCAAACTAAGCGCCGCTGCAGAGCTGGTCGTCAAATGAGCCGTTAAGTAGAACTGCCCCCACTCATTAACATCGACCGCTCGCATCGCATTTCAGCCAAGCAGCAAGCCTCCCTCCCCTTGCTACTGTTTACAGCTGCCTATTATGCATCAATTCTCGCTATACTTAGTATATGAAGTGCTAACGTGGAGGCAAAGGTATAATAAAGGAGCGTGCCCAAGGTGCCGCTGGTGTATAGGACGGCACAATTCGCTACCTCTCCTCAAGGACACACAAGAACAAATAGTTCCCAATCTCCCAAGAGTTGCACCAGCCCTGCAAGATCACGTAAGCACCCACGCAGTCCTACGTACCCCAGGAAAGACTACCAGCCGCGGCAGCAGCGCCGGTGCCACTTACCATCTCCCAAATATAACTGTTGGGTGAATTTTGTCATTAATGGCTCAACCCGAACAAAAACGCAAAATATCCTAAACCACCATTTGACAAGGAAGCATAAAATAAGTCGTATCGACGCATGCCGCTCCATGGCCAGTACATTAGTGGTTTAAAAATAAAGATGGTAAAGGATTGTGGGAAACATAGGTCGCTCGCGTTGAGGTCTTCCTTTTGAATGTGGTTTGTAGATCTTGTTTTAAACCACAGTGAATTAATGAAGGGGTGAGGAAAGTCTGCAGCCGCGAGTCCACATACATCTAGGGGTTAACTTTGGAATAAAAAAAAAACACACACATTTTGGAATTGATTTAAGGAGAATAAAAACCAAAATAAAAACACAAGGTCAGCCCTGAGATGGGAATCACTTGTTTTCCCTTTAATAAAATAACGGAATATTCAAATCTTTTAAGGTGCAACACTTGATGTAAAGTGGAGGTTCTCCTTAGCGGAGATCCAAATCGTTACTACTCGATCAACCACACACTCCCCCTCCCCCCCCCCCAACTGTTGTATTAATGATCCGGGGGCGGTAAATGCACATTCTTTAAATATTTGTCCATACATTTAAACAGTTCGTATAAAATACATTATATTGTAAGTTTTCTTTTTTTCTTTTTCAAGTTTTAAATCGAAGGATATTAAAAAGAAAAAAAAATAAGGCATGAACCACTCCCACCCCCCAAAAAAAAAAAAAAAAGGAAACCTGGTTGACATCTTACAGGTGTAGGATCACAGTGTCACCATTCTCACAAAGCTTTAAGTCCCTGATGGAAGCACCGAGCTGTCATCTTTGACTGCCAAGTGGATTCCTTAAATCTTTGTGCTTCCGACAAAAAAACAAAACAAAAATAAATGAGAAAAATAATAATAAGTGGGACGACAGCTCCCAATTTGATTGAAGATCACTTCATCCTCCAGATGGTAAAGGCGGCAGCTAATACACCGGAGAAGAAGATACAAACTGTTTGCCAAGTAGGAGTGCTGACGTATGAAATGATATTTTCCTAAAAAGGGGTGAAAATAAAAAAAAGTGGCATTATGACTTACATAAGCTCAACTGAACAAAATAAACATCACTCTCCCCCAACAAACCTATCCTCCTGATAAATGCTCTGATTGGGGGGAAAAAAACCTTGAAACCGAATACACACAAGACATGCCGATCAAAAATACAAAGGGGGGCAAGAGAGACAGGGAGGGGCGGAGAGGAGAGGGGGGGGGCGGAGAGGAGAGGGGGGGGGGAGGAGAGGAGGGCGGAGAGGAGAGGGGGGCGGAGAGGAGAGGGGGGGCGGAGAGGAGGGGGCGGAGAGGAGAGGGGGGCGGAGAGGAGAGGGGGCGGAGAGGGAGGGGGGGGCGGAGAGGAGAGGGGGCGGAGAGGAGAGGGGGGGGCGGAGAGAGAGGGGGGGGGCGGAGAGGAGAGGGCGGAGAGGAGGGGGGGGCCGGAGAGGAGAGGGGGGCGGAGAGGAGGGGGGGGCGGAGAGGAGGGGGGGGCGGAGAGAGGGGGGGGCGGAGAGGAGAGCGGGGGGGGGCGGAGAGAGAGGGCGGGGGCGTTAGAGGATGAGGGGGGCGGAGAGGAGAGGGGGGGGCGGAGAGGAGAGGGGGGCGGAGAGGAGAGGGGGGGGGCGGAGAGGAGAGGGGGGCGGAGAGGAGAGGGCGGAGAGGAGAGGGGGCGGAGAGGAGAGGGGGGGCGGAGAGGAGAGGGGGGGCGGAGAGGAGAGGGGGGGCGGAGAGGAGAGGGGGGCGGAGAGGAGAGGGCGGGGCGGAGAGGAGAGGGCGGGGCGGAGAGGGCGGGGCGGAGAGGAGAGGGGGGCGGAGAGGAGAGGGGGGCGGAGAGGAGAGGGGGGGCGGAGAGGAGAGGGGGGGCGGAGAGGAGAGGGGGGGCGGAGAGGAGAGGGGGGGCGGAGAGGAGAGGGGGGGCGGAGAGGAGAGGGGGGGGCGGAGAGGAGAGGGGGGGCGGAAGAGGAGAGGGGGGCGGAGAGGAGGAGGGGAGAGAAGGGGGAGAGGAGAGGGGGAGAGGAGAGGGGGAGAGGAGAGGGGGAGAGAAGAGGGGGGGAGGAGAGGGGGGAGGAGAGGGGGGGGCGGGGAGGAGAGGGGGCGGAGAGGAGAGGGGGGCGGAGAGGAGAGGGGGGCGGAGGGGAGAGGGGGGGCGGAGAGGAGAGGGGGGGCGGAGAGAGAGGGGGAGAGGAGAGGGGGGGGCGGAGAGGAGAGGGGGGGCGGAGAGAGAGGGGGGCGGAGAGGAGAGGGGGGGCGGAGAGGAGAGGGGGGGCGGAGAGCGAGAGGGGGGGCGGAGAGGAGAGGGGGGGGCGGAGAGGAGAGGGGGGGGCGGAGAGGAGAGGGGGGGGGGGGGGCGCGAGAGGAGAGGGGGGCGGAGAGGAGGGGGGAGGAGAGGGGAGAGGAGAGGGGAGAGGAGAGGGAGGAGAGGAGGAGAGGGGGAGGAGAGGGGGAGGAGAGGGGGGAGGAGAGGGGGGGAGGAGAGGGGAGAGGAGAGGGGGGCGGAGAGGAGAGGGGGGGGCGGAGAGGAGAGGGGGGGCGGAGAGGAGGAGGGGGCGGAGAAGGAGAGGGGGCGGAGAGGAGAGGGGGGCGGAGAGGAGAGGGGGCGGAGAGGGAGAGGGGGGGCGGAGAGGAGAGGGGGGGCGGAGAGGAGGGGGGGGCGGAGAGGAGAGGGGGGCGGAGGAGGAGAGGGGGGGCGGAGAGGAGAGGGGGGCGGAGAGGAGAGGGGGGCGGAGAGGAGAGGGGGGCGCGGCGCGCGGCGAGAGGGAGCGGCGGCGAGAGGGGGAGGCGGCGGCGAGAGAGGGAGGCGGCGGCGAGAGAGGGGGAGGCGGCGGCGAGAGGGAGGCGGCGGCGAGAGGGGAGCGGCGGCGAGAGGGGGAGGCGGCGGCGAGAGGGGGAGGCGGCGGCGAGAGGGGGAGGCGGGCGCGAGAGGGGGAGGCGCGGCGGAGGGAGGGGAGGCGGCGAGAGGAGAGGGGAGGCGGCGAGAGGAGAGGGGGAGGCGGCGAGAGGAGAGGGGGAGGCGGCGAGAGGAGAGGGGGAGAGGGAGGCGGCGAGAGGAGAGGGGAGGCGAGAGGGGTAGCTAGTGCTCTGCTTGGTTTATTGTCTGGGGAGGTGGAGGTGCTGCTGGAGTTCTAGGGGCCAGGGAGGAGCCATGCGTCAGAGGGTGTCCTGCCCCCCAGGTGTGTGTTTTTTTTTTTTAAAGATTGCGCAACAAAGGCTTCAGTAACCTGACCAAATAAGGAAGAGGAAGAAGAACCTAACGGTACTGCCGCCCGATGTATGGAAAAAGAGAATATACACATGGAAAGTTCAGATTTGGTTTATAAATCAGTTGTAAAGATAAGTAACCAACTCACCCAGCCTCCCTGATCCCGAATCCACTGCACAACATAGACTCGAAAGTATTCCATTGTCCAATCAATGATGGTACGGGTAATTTTTGGAACGTTTGTCAACAAGGCCTAAGGAAAAAAAAAAAAAGGAGAAAAAGTAAAAAAAATACAAAACTTGAAGAAAACGGACGGAAAGCTCAGGTAGAAGAAAAAAAAAAAGTTCAGGAGGCTCCCCTTGTCTGGAATTGTAAAATCGTTAAAGATTCCAAATAAGGGGTGCTCTAGATGGTCAGTGCCATGGGAGGGTCTGCTCCTGAGCCCTGGGCGGCAGACTGCAGCACAAGCTGGGATCTTGTGGGCAGCCGCAGCGTGGGACATGCTGCCTGGAGTCACACTGACTGTGCATCCTGTCCACGTAGTAACCGCACACAGCAGTCCCAGCACGCTTACATAGCAGTGGCTGCGGCAGGATGAAGATCGTGGCTCTTATTCCTCTGAACCATCAAGTCCGAAACGCAGCAGAATCTAAAATCCAGGATGAGAATGTTCCGGGTTCGAGCGGGGGGGGGTTAACATTTATATCCAAAGTACATTCCTGGAAAAGAATCTACAAGGTATTGTACCAGGAAGGATACATTGAGATTTCTCTCGTTTTCAAGTATGTCCTGGGTTCAAGAACATTGAATTGTTACAGTTGTTACAGAAATACAAAGTAATAAAATGCAAGATATTAAAAAACACAAATATACAGATTAACACATAAAATAAATCATACATTTTTTTCAAAAGACAGGAAGAAAAAAAAAAAAAAAACGGGGAGAGGACTCTGCGGGCGAACACACAAGCAACTGGAACCCAAACCACCTTAACACGATTACAACAAGCATCAGCCACAGCAAAAGGCGCCTCCAGCCAGCAACCATAGCAAGCCGCCACCTGACGACACCACCCTTCACCCACAAAAAGAATCCCAAATCTTTCCACATCTTTGAGTGTGCTCACCATGTTTAAACGTGTTTTGTTCAGGTTTTATTTTAGGACCCAGACAAATTACATTTTTTTTTTTTTTTTTTCCCAGCAGACTCAGGAGTTTCGACCACCATTTTCCAGCAAGATGGTGCACCACCACATTGGGGACTGCATGTTCAGTGATCCTCTGCTTTAGATTAGTGATGTCCCTTTGTTCCATGCAACATATCTTTAACATAACCCCATAGAAAGAAGTGGAGGGGAGTGATATCTGGTGAACGAGGTGGCCAGGGAATTGAGTCACCCCTTCCAATCCACCGCTCTGAAAATGTTTAATTTAGGAACCCATGAACTTGCAGTCCCCAATGTGGTGGTGCAGCATCTTGCTGGAAAATAATGGTTGGTTGAAGGTCATGTAGTTGTGGTGCCACGTATTCAATCAAAAGGTCAAGGTAAACATTTGCAGTAATTGATGTCTCGCCGAAGAAAAACGACTTCTTTCTATGGGGTTATGTTAAAGATATGGTGTATGGAACAAAGGTACATTCTAAAGCAGAGGATCACTGATGCCATCGCCACCATTGATGAGGGGATGCTACAGCCAACATGGCGAGAAATCCTTAAATATATACGTCTCATTTTGTAATAATTTTCACTTAAATGAAATTGTAAAGAGACTTTATGGACACCCCGGATGTTATTTTTTTCTTCTTAAAGACTAACAAATGTAACTCATAAATTGAGACATGT
>RXON01003155.1:0-60523 GCA_009667805.1 Leptobrachium leishanense
TATTTCTTGGGGAGCTTTGCTCGTCAGACAGGTCTCACTATGTTCTGTATTATGTCTTTGTTTTCTTTGAGGGTTGAAGACCTTACCATAATATAAGTGAACTTAAAGAATGAGAACTTTTTTCTACTTGAGGAAAACACCCTGCTCTATAGAAGGAAGTGCTTGAATTCTCCACAATCTTCTGTAATTTTACAATCAATTAATACTCACCATAGAAATACCATACATGAAAAGTAGGACTGTTTTCATGAATGCATACTTACGAGTCACATTTTGACAATTTTGTTTGAGATACATCAATGCATCTTTCACCATCCCAATTATCTCATGATCCTGGGGAATAGTCATGCCAACCAGCAAGATCACAATGTGATCCACAACGACACTTCCAGGTCTGCCAGAGATAGAAAAAAAGAATTAATTAAAAAGATGTGTTTACATCGTTCCAGCTCACAGCAAAAACCAGTTTGGACGTATCTATGATCGATTCATTAGTTGGTGCTCCCACCTAGTTTACACAAAAGTGTACATCTATGTACACATAATGGCCGAGCATTAAGATGCTAGCAGAGAAAGGCACAACCAAGTACCTACGATTATACATGGAAATGTATGTTCCAAATCTGGACTGGAGATTCCACTAAAAGCAGTTCAAGCTATAGTCTATTAAGAATACAGTTCCTTTTTTTGCCATTAAATAATTGTGGAGATCCTGCTGACAGCCTCTGCTCAATTCATGATTTCATTTTTTTTCTTTTCTTTTTCAGCGTTCCCCTCCGGCTACTCGCATTATTGAGCGGCTGCCGGGCTGTGAACGCTGTGACTCCAGCTGTGATCTTGCGGCAGTCACGAGATCTCGTGAGAGTGCGTCACAGCACTGCGGCCACTCGGTAACTCGGCCAGCCAGAGGGGAACGCTGGCCAAAAGCTTTTAATGCATTTAGTCTGCTACCCCGGCGTCTGTCTGAGGGCTGTGGGCATATCTGGTCTGAGGTCTGTAAGTATAAATGTATCTGAATGAGTATACATATATATCAGGTCTGAGAGGGTATACATTTATGAGGTATAAGTTGGTATACATGTATATGAGCTCTGAGTGGGTATACATATCTGAGGTCTGAGTGGCTATACATATATATGAGTTCTGAGTGGGTATACATATCTGAGGTCTGAGTGGCTATACATATATATGAGTTCTGAGTGGGTATACATATCTGTGGTCTGAGTGGCTATACATAGATGAGGTCTGAGTGAGTATACAAATATGAAACCTGAGTGGGTATACATATATCTGGTCTGAGTGGGTATACATGTATCTGAGGTTTGAGTGGGTATACATATATTTGAGGTCTGGAAGCATACATGTATCTGAGTGGCTATACATTCACTATATTGCCAAAAGTATTCGCTCACCTGCCTTGACTCGCATATGAACTTAAGTGACATCCCATTCCTAATCCTTAGGGTTCAATATGACGTCGGTCCACCCTTTGCAGCTATAACAGCTTCAACTCTTCTGGGAAGGCTGTCCACAAGGTTTAGGAGTGTGTTTATGGGAATTTTTGACCATTCTTCCAGAAGCATATTTGTGAGGTCACACACTGATGTTGGACGAGAAGGCCTGGCTCTCACTCTCCGTTCTAATTCATCCCAAAGGTGTTCTATTGGGTTGAGGTCAGGACTCTGTGCAGGCCAGTCAAGTTCATCCACACCAGACTCTGTCATCCATGTCTTTATGGACCTTGCTTTGTGCACTGGTGCACAGTCATGTTGGAAGAGGAAGGGGCCAGCTCCAAACTGTTCTCACAAAGGCGTTCTTCCAGCTTTGCCGGGGGGCGCCTGAAACTGATGTCATCGCACCTGTCACGATGACGTCAGTTTGCAAGGAGGGGGTATAAATCTGAGGGTCTGACTTCAATGAAGACAGATCACTGTGGGACCCAGAGAGAGAGAGAGGTGAGTATTCCACCGGAATACCCCACTAAGCGAATGACTTGCGGGGACCGTCCTCCACATAGGATTCCCATGAAGTTCCCCACACATCTACCCCAGGGAAGGGGTTAAGTCATCATCTAATAAAAATAAATTACTTGATATATATGTTTTACCTCAGTCTTAAACTCCTTCTCAAAAGCTTTATATTCTTGGCTACTATTATCGCTAAAGGCGTCCATGAATACTCTGTTAATGATCGTGAGGTCCACATTCACACGGACCATGTATGAAATATCTGGGGAGAGAAAGAGACAATTTGTTTACCCAAAGACTCTGTTAAAAATGCATCAGATTAATATATTTTGATAAAAGTAGAATGTTTTTTTTGCACTTTACTGACTGACTTATATTTGCAGAGATCGCGCTGGGCCACTGATGGAGTGATCGTGGAGGGAGACTGAGGACTATTTGTCTCCAGTCTCACTCTGCTCCAGGCATCCAGAAGCAGTGGATCGGGCCACCTTTCTCGCCGTGGGATGAGAGGTGAGTATCTCATTTATTGGGGGAGTTAATCCGGTGCTAAATGATTCTACAACAACGGAATCATTTAGCACCAGCTTCTAGATGACAGTAAATTTTACGTTACCGCATCAGTGCGGTGATTAGAGCTAGGACTTTGTAATACCTTTTCCTAACGCTAATTACTGAATGCGCTCCCCATGTTAGGTATAGGATGCGCAAAGTACAGTAAGCTTGCGCAAGCTCACGGAAATCACTGATGCACTATCGGATTTTTTTACCTTCTAGGCGTTCTAGCCATAGGAAGGTAATCAGGGGGTCATGCATTAAAGTCACTTATCCTGACGTTAATGCTTACATATCAAAATGCTAACGTCAGTGTTCGGTATGTAATCTAGGCCATAGACAGGTAAACAACAAGGTGGCTTACACAGTGCTTTATTTCTGAAAAAAAAGGTGGGGTACTCTCACGTTCGGGGAAAAACTGATTATTATGACTATTTTCAAGTCTTAATAAATAATAGTTGTAGCTCACTTAAAGAAAGGCACTATAAAAGGGAACCATATTTTTTAATACTGTGTTCCTTTAAATGAACTACAACTATTGTTGGAAACCTTTGGGGGGTATCCACTAAGGCTGGGGTCAGACGAGCGTAGTGTTCACGTCCGTGATTGCGCCTAAAAGTACGTCCGTGATAGCATGACAGAAAGTCCTTTGGAGCCTGACACCTGAAGTATGTCAGCACTGAACTGCGGACGCACAACGGCCACGGCCCACGGACGCAAGGCAGGCAAGAACATACAACTCCTAGAACGGCCGCACAAAGTGCGCTGCGTCCGCAACATCCGCATAGCTTTGTGTGTGAGTGATGGAACGTGGTCAGACGGACTGCATTTATACGTCCAGCATTTTTTACGGACAAAATGTTTTTGTTTTTTAATTTATTTTCTCTCCTACATCCATCAAAATATACATCAGTAAATAAACGAACTGTGTGGCCACTACTGTGTCTTCCGTACTGACGTACATCTGTGTGCAAGGACGTACAGTCCGTAGAAATCACGCTCGTCTGACCCTAGCCTAAGTGCTTCTGTTGCAAGAAAAGTCTGTATTGCAGTGCAGTTAGCTGTTTTTTTGGGGTTTTTTTTGCAACGCTGGCACTGAGTGGATAATCCCCTCGCATTTGTGAGCACCACGGCAAGGAAACTCACAGTAATGCGCAGTGTGTATGAGCTCCACAGCAATGAAACTCACAGTAACACACAGTGTGTAGGATCTCCACCGCAATGAAACTCACAGTAATGTGCAGTGTGTATGAGCTCCACAGCAATACAACTCCACTGTCCAACTAGAACTGTTTCAATAATATTGGGACACTGCAATGAGAGGGTGTTTGACCTTGAACACCCCACATGGTGGTAACAGCAGATGAACATACCTGTGTTGGCAGAGCTGATATTTTTAAATGCTGTTTTGAAGTGTATTTAGAAGCAGCAGCATTTTTTTTCTTTGTTCTGAGGCTTGCCTGTCACTGAGTCCCTGCAGAGCAATGCAACCAGAACTTAAATTTCCACCTTCCAGGGTACACCACACACTGTCTGGAACTGCTGGGGAGGCTGGCGGTAGGGTGGCAATGTAGACTTCTTTTGGCATGCCCTCCTCTTGACATCATCAAAGGGGGCCAGTCACCAGCAAGGAGGAAGGGACCAGGAGGAGAGAGAGAGAGAAAGAACGCAGGCTTCCGTATTCAGCACCGTGGGGAAGTCTGCTCTCTGACCTGGCAGATACAATGCAGCTCGCTGGGCACCGGCTGCATCTTAGAGGAGGAGCAGCAGGGACACAGTGCTAGGCAGATAGTTTAAAAATGTGGGTCCCTGTCAAGGCAAGTGACCAGGGATTCAAATTTTTTGTGCACCCCCTCCTGGTCTTGCGCTCTTAGGCGGCCACCATTACCGCCTTACAGTGCCAGCTCGTCTGATCACACCGCTTGCCTTACAATCCGCAGCTCTGGCAGATGTGTGTAAATATGCTGCACCCCCCTCCCCATGCTGTTTCAGCAGCTGCAGAGAGAGGGGGTGCAGCATGTTTACACACATCTGCCAGAGCTGGGGCACTGAAGAAACAGAGGGGAGATTTTATTTATCCAGCCCTCCCTTATCACTTACTGGGAGAAGAGGGGGTTATCGGTCCCTACATACACTCCTGACAATTGGAAGCGTTCAGGAGCAATATGAGCTGCCGAGCGCTTATGATTCTTTTCTTGGCACTGCAGGAGGACAGAGGAGAATCATTCTCTCTCCTGTTAGTTCGGGCTGGTGGTGAGGGGCCGGTACTGAGTGGTGAGTGAGGTGCCGGTACTGAGTACCGGTGAGTACCCCCTGAAAAAAAGCCCTGGCTTACATAGCTAAAGCCCAATACAAGATCATGTGGTCTCTCCAGAGTTCTACTGCCGGAGTTCCACAGCTTCCCGTAACCCTTTGAAATTACATGAAACCACTGGCAGGAACCAGGGTTCGTAGGACTTGTATTAAAATCCTTTAAGCTATCCCTTATCTCTATAACCAGCGCACACGTCTACACCCACGCACATGAATAACTGACCATCCTGTTAAAGGGCCACTACCACCAAAAAATTAGATGTCCTTATTGTGTTTATGTGATGTTGCTGATATCTTACATATGTTTTGCTTTTCTCTTGTATGTTTAGTTAACAAACTATTTTACTCTATATGTGTCACTGGGTGCATCCATTGTGTGATATTTTGTGTTGTAACCTGCCCCCCCCACACACACACAGTATCTTTACATCACTTGATCCTCATTGTGTGACATTGGGCACAGAATGGAGTCTATGGGTCAGATCTCCAGAA
Source organism: Leptobrachium leishanense (assembly GCA_009667805.1). NCBI lineage: Eukaryota > Metazoa > Chordata > Amphibia > Anura > Megophryidae > Leptobrachium > Leptobrachium leishanense. Next base: position 5,325 of record RXON01003155.1, read on the forward strand.
AAACGACCTATTGGCTTGCATTGTGTTAAATATAGGATAACAACATCACCAGGGGTGTCATCTAGTGTTGTTAACCTCTTGCCGCCGTGGGACGTCTATGCGGTCTTCGTGGCGGGAGATCTTTGAAGACGCAGGGTGTACAGGTACGCCGTGCTGTCTTCAATGGGCCGTCCCATCTCCCCCCCACAGCTGCTGTGCACCAAGCACGGTTGGCTGCAGAGAGACGTCCTGAACTCAGGTCGTCCCCTTGTATCCAATGACGCGTACTGCACGCCGGCTGCGTTCCTGGACGAAAATCAGCGGCTCGCACGGCACCTGTCGGCGAGGGGTACCTGTAAACCTCCCTGGTGTTAACCCACCCCTGATGGGCGACAAACACACGTCGTTATGGGGTTAAACTGCAATCATTTCCCATTCTTATCTTGGGTAGCATAGACAACACAATAGATGCCCAGCAGCTTTATCTAAACATTCCCTCCTCCACTCCATTGTCTCTTCACTACTGTTCTATCCTAAACCACATCAGTAAAGTAAAACTCACCACACGATTTTTATAAATGTTGCACAAAAAGGAAACAGGAGATAAAAAAAACTAACTTTATTTTTCCTTTATATTTGCAATTAATGCAAAGAAAGAAAAAAACAACATTATGTGTTTTATAATGTGTTTTTGTTTGTGATGCCCAAGTAATCTAGATTCAGCTTATGTTAATGGCAGTGTTCCTTTAATGTTACTATACTAGTACACTTACCTTTCTTTGAGACAGGGAGTACTGAAGGTGGTGCTGTAGTTGAGGAGATTGACGTTCTTGCTCGTGTTGTCGAGCTTGCAATCTGTATTGTTTGGACAGTATTTAATAGTATGGATGTTGCCGGTTTCTGTGTAGATAGTGTGGTGGTCCCTAGAGGTGGCCTCGGTGAAATGTCACTGGTTGTTCGGGGTATTATTCCTGTTGGCGCTGATAGATTGTTTGCCGTTATTACTGCAACCATGCTTGACACTGAAATAGATACAAAAACTAGTTAGTAAATATGCGCCTTTTTTAATAGAAGTCCACTATAAACACTACTTGTTAATTTAACCGCTTCACGACACACAACTTGCGAGTATGTGGTAGGTTAGCTTGCGTTAACAACATGTAACATACCGGTATGCTTGCACGTGGATCAAGTGTCGGTAGTCATGGGGACCTGGCTGCAGTTTCGGCACTTTCCTGGCCCCGATACTGCTGTGACATTCAGCCACAGTGTTCTTGGGGGTTGACAGGCAGGATGAGCATTAGACCCGGCTGGTCATGTGACCGGCACAGGAGAAACTCAATGGACTCCATCGAATGGATGCGCGCAGTGGCACTTAGTGCTGCCGCGCACATCCCTGGGCGTAGCGCTCGCCAACAATACAGGCAGCTTTTTAAGAGCCTGCATCGTAATATTGCGGTAAAACAGGGCCGCTAGGGAGAAAACTGCGGGTGCAGTTTTTTCTCCCTAGCGTCCCCATTTTAGCATGTGGATTGTAATGGAGCCCAGGGAAAGGGGGATTTGGGCTCAAAATAGGGACTGTCCCAAAAAACAGGGACATTTTGGACATATACATCCAGGTACACACTCATACACAGCTGTATACAGACACACACTCAAAAGACACTTACACATAAATGCCCATATACATCTATATATACACCAGATACACCGATACACACACAGGCTTGGACACACAGTATACACACTTTAGAGGTTTATATATTTTGAGTGTATCCAGAAAATAGCCTTGTCTGGTGAACTCCAGAGGTTTGATACAAAGATGTTAACCCCTTTGCTTCTGAGCCATTTCACTTCCCATCCTGCATTGTTCTAAGGCAATACACAAGTTTAAACAAAATTGAGAAAAACACACAGAATTCACTTGCGTTTTATTTTTATTTTGTACATTAACCATAGTCATGTTTCTTACCATTTAAAAGGACAGCATCTGGCCTTTCCAATGACACCTCAATGGTCTATGTAGAATGTCAAAAAACAGAGATTTAAGAGGTTATTCAGAGAGTGCCGATCTGACCCCGAAATGTCACTGAACTGGGAATTTCAGCGGACGTTGATATTCAGGGCGATTTGGCTATTCCTGTATTTCTGTGATCCTTTGGTTTGGCTCCTGGCTAAGTAGTCACGGTTCTGATTCTGCTCGTACCTCTGTTTGTTTTTTTTATATTGATTCTTTTGTACTGACCCTGGCTGTGGTATGTGGACTTTGGTTTTTGTCTCTATATTCCCTGTATAGTTATTTATTATACAGACAAATGGATTTCTATAAGTACTGCGATCATTCTCTTGCCCCTGTGGATTCAGTATTTCTATGTATTGTCCTTTGTTCATATTCTATATTCAATTCAGATCCGGCTATTCTAAGGACTGCCCTTTCAGATTAGGGGCTTCATTGCTTAACTGGGTTTTGTCTGCATGCTGGAATCCAGGATTTATGTTGACTGTGTATTATTCCCTTATGTATTTATTGTAGAGACTCCTTTTGTATCTCTGTCTAGTACACCCTCTGTATTAACTACCCCCTCTCCGTATATTGTACACCTGCTGTAAGAATATTCCTTTGTTTCCCCTGCTTCCCTCAACCCCCCTCCTTTCTCCTAGGTTATAGCAGGCAGTTTAAGCTAAAGATTGCCTTTGTAAAATACCCATAGTTTTGAATGTACCTTCTCATTGTCCTGATACTGGAATCTGTTGATGTTATCTGTAATGTATTCATGATGACGGGGGATTGTCCCTAAATACAGAGCTGTATGTGTTTCAAATAAACGGTCAGTCTTGTTTTTCCTTCTAAAACACTGGTCGTGCCTGGTGATTTTAGGGAAGGTTTGGGCTGAGAATCCTGGATTATTGGGATCCAGCTTGGAGAAAGCTACAGTTTGACTGAGGCACACAATCGGTGTGCCAGGCAATCTACCACAACTCATTTTTTGTTTTTACCCCTTCAATACCAAGCTTTTTTTTTTTTTCCATAAAACAACTAGCGGGATAAGTGATTTTATAGAAAATGACTTCCCCTTAACCACACACTAAATATATACAGAGGCATCCCTCTGTATATGTTCACTGTAGTAAGCTCTTTTTAATAGGCAGAAGCCTCCCTCTCCTGGCCAAATAGTGCTATTACATGTCCTTTTTTAACTTTAGCTCTGTGGTTCCGTGAGGGTATTACCAGATCTCAAAACTTTGGCTGCCATGTCCATGGTGTCAAAATTTTATGAGCACATTTGTCAGGCCCTGGAGGCCCTGACCCCCGGACGCCCCCTTTTTGTGTATCATCCTGCATGTCCCCTGCAGATTCCAAGACTCTTGTATGAACAATGCACCTTCCTGATTATGACGTTCTGGCCCTGGATCCACACCTGCCCTTCATCCTCCCTGATTAGCCCTGCATATAAGGGAGTCCCGCCCTCAACCCTGGACTTCCACATTGAAGTTGAATTCGCTGACTGTATACCTGTTTTGACAAAACTCCCTGATACCTCTTGCCAATCTCCTGACTTCGCTGCCAAAGACTCCAAGGACCCTCTGTTATATCACCTGGACTTTCTTCGCTTCAATATACCGGTACCCTCCCATCCTGCTCCCCTTCTGCCCCACATCTAGGACCCCCCGTGTACCAGACCCCTTGCTGAACCCTGACTACGCTATTGTCTAAACCTTGCCTAATCCTACGTTCTCGTGTTTGTTTCACAATAAACACCCTTGTTATCTTGAATCTGCCTATATCACTGCATATTGGGCTCACAACCCCATCCTGCTACACCAACCGCAGTCAACCCCTGACAACATTCAGGATAATGTTGCAATAAACAAAAGTTGCAATAAACAAAATTCCTTTGAATGCTCTAGAATCAGTCCGCATCGCGCATTCTTGATATCGGTGCATCAGCAGGTGCTTATGAAGATTGAGTATACTCGATCTTGGTAGTGAAGGGGCTAACTCGATTACGTGAGTCAAACAAAGTAAATGCAATAGAGAATACAGCAATACTAATAGTAGTAGCCTTCATTAAAACATAACATTTACAGTATGTGTATAAATAAAAACAATAGCAAGATCATTGCCTCAACCATCTAGAACACATTGTTGCACAAGTAAAATGACACTTCAATCATACTAGACTCTTAGAGGACTAGCTCAGAGTGGATATGGTGATGAGTAGATGTTTTCGATGGGCAGCACAGGAGTCTGTTCCACGATGCTTTCAATATTGAAACCAACTGTTCCTTGTGACAACACAGATTACAGGGCACAATTTATGCTACTTCCAGAATCCTTCAATTTCTGATTTAATTTCCCATTGCTATTCTGATCAGGGTATACTACCTTATTCATAGTATTTGAACAGCACACTTATGTGTTATCCCTAGATTCTCCTATACATTTGACGTGGAACCTAGATTATAAATAAAGACACGGAGGTGAATATTATGCTAAACTCTTCATTACTGTACCATAGCAGCAAAGAAATATACAATAAAGTTTTTGAATTTGGTTCAAAGAAAGTTTTTGTATACATAACAGAAATTTTAACAGAAACCAATCACAATAGGACAGTACCAGCTACAGCCAATCAGCAGTCCACATCGAGTATATATCCCGAAACTGCATCAGCATCTTCCTCTTTTCTTGGATGCAGTCGTCTTGAAATATTCAGAGCAGTAGACAGGAGACCCAATAGAGGAGACCTTAGGTGAACTGGACCTTCTTATTATTATGTACCTGGAACGGAAAGAACATGAATCTGAAGATTAATCATCGCGAATGAATCAGAATTCATTTAGAAATCATTAGACCCAGAAAATAGGTATAATATAACACAACCATTAACATGAAATATTTACTTATGGGTTGGGTAAGTATTTATGGTGTAAAATCCAAATATGGGTGGAATAATATTCACCACCATGTCTTTATTTATAATCTAGATTCCCCGTCAAACGTATAGGACAACCTAGGGATTGTACACCAAGACACAGAGGCTGCATATTATGCTATTTGATAGCTAATTAATATGAGAATGTGCAAAATGAATAATCGGTTTGAAATTAAATTCTTTAAAGGTGGAGTCATTAGACCAATTAGCAGTTTTTAAGAGATCTTCTAATCTACAACCTTGAGTCATTGCCGTAGAGGCTACCGCACTCCGAGAGGAATGGGCCCCAAATACAGAGATATCAATGCCAGCTTCTGCCATAATCCATTTAACCCATCTAGCCAAGGTAGTGGATGAAACTGGGTGATAAGGTTTTGTCATGGTCAAAAATAAACAATCAAAAGATGGAAGACGATATGGGACTGTGACCTTTTCGTATTCTTGCAAACACAAAACTGGACATAAATTAGTTTTTTGGGGAAAATCAGGATAAAAACGTGAGAAATTACAGTTTTTGTATGCCTTGATATGGAACAAAATGACCCCCGATGGAGTAAAGGAACGTCCTGACAGATCTAGAGCACGGACGTCAGAGACCCTTTTACAAGAAATTAGGCAAAAGAGCATGGTTAATTTACCTGACAATTGCTTAATTGATAATTCTGTGTTAGGAGGCCATTGATCCAGAAAATCTAACATGATACTAACATCCCATGTGAAAGTGTAACATGAACGAGGAGGAGGTTTCAAATGAACACCTTTAAGTAACCTACAAACCAATCTATGTTAGCCCACTGGGGTACCATCAATACTGGGATGATAAACTGAGATAGAAGTCCTGAAATTGTTGATTGTACAATAGGCCCTGCCTTCCTCAAACAACAAGGTCAGAAACTGAAGGATGTCTTCTATAGGAGCTGTAAGGGAATCAACTTGTTTGACCAAACACCAATCGACCCAACAATTCCAGTAGTAACGGTATCACTTTCTAGTACCTGGTGCCCAAGCGCTGTAGAGTAAGTCAGAAGTAGCTTCCGAAATTCGAGAGCAAGCGAAAGGTTGCCTGATACTTTCCACGCGATGAGACTGAACGAGTGAATGGACAGAATGTTCTGCAAAAATGTTCTCTGGGTCCTGTAGAGGTACAGGGTTCGACCGCAGGATCCGAGGAACATCTACAATTCTAACAACTGAGAAACCATGGCTGCGTCGTCCACCATGGGGTGATCAGAACCAAGGTTGACTGATTGGATCGCATTGTCTGAACTACCCTGCAGATCAGGAGGAAAAGCATATAGATTTCCCTGAGGCCAGGTTTGACAGAACACGTCTGTTCCCAGCGCGTCTGGATCTGGTCTCCAACGGAAGTACCGATGGAGTAGATTGTTTAAACGAGAAGCAAAAAGGTCTATTGCAAAAGGACTCCATAGAGATGACAAAGGTCAGAATATTGTTCTGTCTAATCTCCAGTCTCTGGGATCTAATAAATACCTGGAATTCCAGTCTGCTACAATGTTATATAACCCCGGAATGAACTGGGCGTTCACCGTAATGTTGTTGGAAAGACAAACTCCCCAAAAACGTTTGGATACTTCCGACAACTGTTTTGATCTGGGACTTCCTAAATGATTTATGTGAGTCACTACGGAGAAGTTGTCCATACGGAGCAATACTGAGTGAATTGTTTTGTCTGAGAAAACTCTGTATAGCGAACAAACCAGCTAGGAGTTCGAGTACGTTTATGTGTAAAGAGGCCTCTGCAGAAGCCCATCTGCCTCCTGTGGATACCGAACCTAGTCGCACGCCCCAACCATAATTGCTGTGGTCGGAATCTATAATCACTTCCGGTTGAGGGAAAATGACCGTTCCATGTACCGATGTGATCCCTCCACCACTGCAGCTCCCCCCGAGAATCCTTGTCCAAGGAGATCAGGTTCGAATAGAGCATACCCTGGCGAAGGCACGATGCTTTGAGCCTTTGTAGGGCTCGATAGTAGAGAGGCCCTGGAAACACCGCTTGAATTGACGCCAATAGCATTCCCAATAGATTAGCTAGAGCCCTCAGAGGAAAATTCGGTCGTGAAGATTACTTTCTTACCTCCCTTCAAATTTGAAGGACCTTTGCAGTCGGGAGACTGAGCGACATCTGAACTGAGCCCACTAGAAATCCCAGGAATTGCATATTCCTGGTCGGTTCCAGATTGGACTTCGACCAATTGATCATGAAACCTAGGTTTGTCAATAAGTCGATCTTTAAATCGCGGTGATTCATAATTAAGGAAATATCCTGAGCCATTAGAAGTATATCGTCCAGATATACAATCAAACAAACTCCTTTAGTCCTTAAGAATGAGACCAACGGCTTCATGATCTTGGCGAAACACCTGGGGGCCAACGAGACGTAGAATGGAAGGGATTTGAAGCGCCATAGATGGCCGTCCCAGAGGAACTGAAGATAATTCCTGCTGTGTTCTGCCATTGGTATCGTCAAGTAGGCGTCCATGAGGTCTATCTTGGCCATCCAATCATCCGGACACAGGCTGTCCTTCAATGATGGGATACCCTCCATCTTGAAGTGGTAATAAGAAACGTACTCGTTTAGGCTCTTTAAATTTATTACTGGCGAAAGTCGCCACCCTTCTTTTGTACCAGAAAGATATTGCTGACAAAGACTGGATCTGGTGGAACCACCTTTTCTATAGCATTTTTCTGGAATAAATCCAGAATTTCTTGGTTTATCAACTGACTGAGATCTGGACTCATAAACAGTGGTAGAGGCAAATGTGTCTGAACTGGTAGAGCATCGAATTCTATGGTGTGACCCATAATCGTATTTAGCACCCATGGGTCTGAAGTGATCTGGTGCCAATTTGGGAAAAAAATATGGACTCTGCCCCCTATTGGGGTTTGGAAAGAATGTTGGTTGTTTACCATACTCACCGGTATAAGTTGGTCTCAGAGAGCCTCGAGAGAACCTGACTCGACCCAGTCTGGCTCGTTGTGGGAAGAAGTTCCCCTGTCCCGATGGTCCTTGTTGGTTTGTTTGAGAAGACTGGAAGAAGCCTCGGGAATGAGATTGCGGGTTCCGGCCAGGAAAACAACCTTTACTTTTCCGGGCCTGGTCAAACATTTTGTTGGGAAAAACCCGTTTCATAGAAGATTGGACCTTATTTATGGTCCTAAAAGAATTGGCTTTTGAACTCATTTGTTTAATGACGTCCTCTGCAAAAAGACAACCATTAGCCTCTAGACCAGGTTCCTTATTAGCCATGGATACTAATTTTGGTTCTATCTGTAGAATAATGGAACGTCTACGCTCCGTAGAGATAGCTGAATTGGCATTGCCAAGAACACACACCATTCGTTGCACCCAATCTCCAAAATAGAAGAGGTCAGGTCTATAATTTTCCAATAGATCATGCTCAATGGCATTAAATAATTTAGTCAAAGGGCCTAAAATGTCCAGCAGCATGTCCTGACACATTTTCAATGTCGCTTCCAGAACTTTTTTGGGGTTCCACCCAGTCTTATGGAGGAACTCTACTATATCTTCGTTAATCTCTGGTGCCGAAGCAGCGTCAGAGGCCAGAGTTGGTCTTGGGCATTCAGCCTTAGTCTTGTTGCGTCAAAAGGCTTACGGATACAACCTTCAATACAGTTCGCAACATGCTCCAGTGGAGCCCATTCGGATGACCGTGAATGTGTGAGCAATTCTGGGAAAACATTGCTTGCCCCAGAGCAATGGGGCGGACTCGTCCTGAGGAGAAATTGATCCTTCAGAATTGTCCGGTGCCCATTCATAATCACTGGACTCTGAAAAGTCGTTGATTTCTTCAGCCTCTGAACTAGTAACCTCAGAGCTACTTGAGCTAGTATAAGCTCATTTGGCCCGTTTCCACCCGCATTTTTTGGCCTCCACTTGCGTGACTAGTCACTCTTGCAAGTAGGGTTTTTTGATTTCTGGGATTTACCAGGTTTTTCTATAGATGTTTTTTTAGGGAGACTGTTAACTCCCTCATAAAGGGTACTCCACCCTCTTGGGCCAACCAGTACCGGTCTGAGGTGGTTGGTCTTGCAATGTATGGGTTTGAATTTTGTACCGTATGTTTATCAGCATTTTGTGCAGCTAATACCTTCAAAAGTGTATTTTCCAAATTGGAGGACATTAGGGCAATAGCGGAAATCACCTCCGCAGAAGTGGAGTTCTGTTTAGAAGTCATAGGGCTCTCTTTATCAGACATACCAAAAGAAAGGCACAAAAACTGTAAACAGTAGCTAGCGCTGATATATTGTAACCAGTTCCCTCAGCGCGATGCCCGCGGTCTGAGGGAGAGACATGAGGAGAAAGTAAACGCCCCTTCACAAAATGGCACAAAACCGCGCCCCTTATGTAAATGGCGCTGGCCGCGTTGTAACAAGTTAATGCGGCCGCGCCCAAGAGTCTGATAATATGAATGTAAAAGCCGGGGACGTGGAAACGCAAGGAGCCGCCCCAATGAACGCAGCCAAAAAGCGTCTCACTCCCTAGCAACGCGCACACCAGCCTGCGGCAACCCCCCGAAAATACCGAGGATACTACACGGCACCGAGGGGACACAAAACTGGCGATAAATTGCGCCACAAGGTAGAAATAGCAAATAAATATAGTAAAGGCAAATATTTCAGTAGCAATAAGAAAATATATTTAGCTGAACGGTAGCAGCAAAGAAAAGAGGAAGATGGTGATGTAGTTTCGGGATATATACTCGATGTGGACTGCTGATTGGCTGTAGCTGGGACTGTCCTATTGTGATTGGTTTCTGTTAAAATTTCTGTTATGTATACAAAATTTTTTTTCATGGAACCAAATTCAAAAGCTGATCTTTATTGTATATTTCTTTGCTATGGTACAGTAAAGAAGAATTTAGCATAATATGAAGCCTACGTGTCTTGGTGTATAATCGCTGACTTACTCCGCTTGAGAGCTTGTGTCTTTCTCGGCTGTATCCTGTGTTCAATTCGCTGCAGGTGGGGTTTTTTGTGCCCCCTGGTAGCAGACAGCTCAAGATGATAGGTAAGTCGGTGTTTACAATGGGCAGTGCCGAATTCTGCTCTATGTTGCATTCAATGTTGGGAATAGCTGTTCCTTATGACAAGACAGACTACAGGCAGGACCGTATTAAGATCTCTATGGGCATGGAGTTGAAGATTTTGGTGGGATTTTTTGGGAATTTAGTGAAATTAACCCCTTAGTGACCGGGCGGTTTTACACAAATCCGTCTTTTAGTGACCGCTGCTGTTTTTACGTTTCTGCGCTGTTAGTGTTTAGGTCAAATTTTCCTCTTACTCGTTTATTCAACCCACACATATTATACACCCTTTTTCCCGCCATTAAATGGACTTTCTAGAAATACCATTATTTCCATCATATCGAATAATTTACTATAAAAAAAAATATGAAATATGAGGAAAAAAATGGTAAAAACACACTTTTTTGTAATTTAATCCCCAAAATCTACAACCACCCAAAACGAACCCGGCTAAATAGGTTCAAAATTTTGTCCTGAGACTAGAAATACCCAATTTTTACATGCGTTTGCTTTTTAACCCCTTCACTGCTGAGACAGTTCACCTATGTGCGCTGCGCTCATTCTGACCATTTTGTGCTAATTATTTTTAGATGACAGCCTAGGTCCTATTTAATTAAACCCCCCCAGACAAAAAAAACTTTTTAAATTTTTTTTTTTTTTTATTTTTATTTTTATTTTTTATTTTTTTAAAACCAAACCTGGTCATGTTTGGTATCATTTGAAAGGCCATAATCAGGCCTTTCAAATGATGGCAAATATGACCATCTAGCTGCCATGGATCGGGAGATAAAGGGATCCTTAGGATCCCCTTATCTCTACATGGCAGCTAGATGGTTAACTGGCCCACTGACATCCTCACACATATGGTGAGGTTGTCAGTGGGTGGGGGGGGACCTGGAGGCTTGGCTGACATCCAAGATGTCAGCCCCCCTCCAGGTTTGAATCGCGTTTTGGCGCCAATTGGCGCCACAACGTGATCCGGCGGCTAAACGGTTAATGCCATACACCGCTGAAAAGGGGAGGCTCTCCCCTCTCCAGCGGTGTAAATGGCATCTCCCTAGCTTCAATGGTTGGGGAGATAGAGGGCTCCGAAGGAGCCCTCCCTCCCCTCCATTGAAATGCATGGGGACGCCTGCTGATGACGTCACCACGCAGCGTGGCGACATCATCAGCCTCGCCTGCCCATGTAAATCACATGGGCAGGCTTCCTCCCTGCCAGATCGCCGTGGGATCCGGCGAGGGAGGTGAGTATCGGGCGGGAGGGGGATAAGGCGCCGCTGACGTACCCTGTACGTCCGCGGGTCTAAGGGAGACCCGAGGACAAGACGTACAGGGTACGTCAGCGGCCCTTAAGGGGTTAAATCTTATTTTAGGTTATTTAATAGTGCAGGTTCAGGTATATCTAACCAGGCAGGTACTGTGTGAGGAAATTTTCATTCAGATTTCAATCATTCATAGCTAGGGATGAGCCGAACACCCCCGAGTTCAGTTCGCGCTCGAACTCGAACTTTTCAAATGTTTGGATTCAAACTCAAACTCAATGCAAGTCAATGGGACTGAAAATTTAGAAATATGTAAAAAGCAAAAAATGACATTTCAAATGACGGTAAATGGTTTTCCTTTAATCTATCCATAAACAACTGCTTGGGGCTTTGGCTAAATTATTGTGAAACTTATGCAGGCTTTGGATGAAAGTAACAATAGGTGCTTTAAAATTGGGCCTTTAGCGTCGGCAACAGTGCCGTCACACAGTAACCCCTCTGAGGATATGAATCTGATACAGGCGTCAGTGGCAGTGCACCCAAATGTTGCGCCTTTGGTGCCAGGCCAGCAAGTGCCATCATACAGTAACTCCTCTGTAGTATTGTGGAAGAATGCAGGGGTGGACCTTGCGGTCCTATATTAAAAATATATGAATCTGGTAAAGGCGTCAGTGCAGCCAAATATTGTGCCTTTCATGGCAGCAAGTGCATTGACACCGTAACCCTTTTGTGGTATTGTGGAAGAGTTCAGTGCTGGAGGTTTTGTGAATGCAGAAGACATCCCCGATCTATTCCGTTACGTCAGCATCAGAGGATTGATAACTGCTGATCCAGGACTGATTCATTTTTATAAATGTCAGCCGGTCTACAGAGTCGGTGGACAGACGCACTCTTTTGTCTGTGACAAAACCTCCAGCGGCACTGAACGTCCTTTCAGAAAGCACGCTAGATGAAGGGCAACCTAGTAGCTACATAGCATATTGGCTAAGTTCTGGCCAGTGATCCAATCTCAACACCCAGTAAGCCAGTGGATCATCTGCTGGAAAGGTATCCAGGTCTGCCCTTGCCCCTAGGTAGTCCTGCACCATATGGTGAAGACGCTGGCAATGGGTGCCTACATTTGTCGTCAATGGGCGTCGTTGACTAAAAAAAATTAAAAATGTATCAGTCAAGCGGCCCTGGCCTTCACCACTATTCCTATGATCATCTGCAGCCTCAGAAGCACAGCGTGGGAATGAGAAGGAGGGTAACAGCAGTGGTATTGCTCATTTTATACGTGACAAATGGATAATACCATTGCTTTGGAACTATAAAAAAATAAAGGGCCCTAATACAATCTTCGCGCATACGTTTGCGCCCTCGCAAAAACGCATTAACGCGAGGGGCAATACTATTTGCGCTGAACGTCGTATTACAATGTCAGCGCAACAAACGCACGTATACGTCTGCCAACGTGAGACAATTGTGGTTCTTAATTATGATTGGCTGAATCGCGTGAAAAAAGTCTGCGCACTGATTTCTGCGCGTGTTTTTGCGCGTCCGTTTTATGTGCGGTATTGCTCAACGGATGAAAAAATGCGCGTGGATTGTAATTCCAGCGTTGACTTACGCGCGTTAACATTTAATGCTGGGCGCACAAATTCACACGGTGCGCGTTGCGTTTTTGCATGAAGAATGTAATAGGGCCCTAAGAGAGGAGCTAGTTTTAATTTAGTTTTCTTCATGGTCTGAAGAAATGGCATTTAGTTTCTCATATTTTAGTCAGCAACTAAAACTATGATGAAAATCTATTGACATTTTTGTCAACTAATAAAAACTAGATAAAAATGTTAGGGGGCAATTTTTAATTTAGTTTTAGTCATAGGGCCATATTACAAAGCTGGTGCTAAGTTAACCAGAGCTGTTGTAAACTTACCAGAGCCATTATAGGGCTACATTACATATGTTGCGCTAAAACTGGGACGCAAAGGAGAAAAACCTGCGCCCGCAGGTTTCTCCTTTGCGCCGCCTTTTAGTGCGATATTACAATGCAGGCGCTTAGAAAGCTGCCTGCATTGTTAACGGGCGCTAAGCTCCGGGATGCGCGCGGCAGTGATAATCGCCGCCGCACGCATCCTCTCCATGGAGTCCATAGGACTCCATTGAGGCAGACCCTGGCGGTCACATGACCTGCGAGGCGAGATCCGGCAGGTCGGAGTAGTGATCCACAGAGAGTGGATCACTCTCTGTGGGGACTTTTCCCCCAGTCTCTCCCTGCTCCCGCCGGATGGAGGAGGCGGTTGGAGTCACGGTCCTCGGATAGTAGGTGAGTATCTGAATTTTTTGGGGGGGTTTTGGCTGGTGCTAATGGATTCTGCAGAAGCGGAATCCGTTAGCACCAAGTCCTGGCTGTGGTTAACTTTTTGCTAACCGCAGCCGGACGTTAATCAGCGCTAGGACTTTGTAATCTTAACACTTTGCGCTCCCCATGTTAAGTATAGGGAGCGCAAAGTACAGTAACCCCGCGCTGAAAAGTGCAAGATACCAAACGCTAATGGGTTTCTTAACCCGTTAGCATTTGGATTGTATTATGGTGCGCCTATGTAATGTAATGTAGCCCCTATGTACAACTATGTAATGTAGCCCCTAGTCTATGGAGGTTTTAAGTTTACAACAGCTCTGGTTAAGTTAGAACTAACTTTGTAATATGACCCTAGTCTTTTTGACTAAAATGCCATATAGCTTAAGTCATATTTTAGTCAACTATATTAACACGGCTCAAGATTCAGTGGCAGCAGACAGAGCCTCATGAGTGCACAGGAAGTTTCCTAAATAATGCAATAGAAGGGTCCATAATGACCACTTTCTAAATGTAGACTAGACAGGTTGAAAACAAAGAAATGATGTATGCTCCTCCATCCCCAGCTATGGTCTTTGTGCTTCGGAGTGTCTCACTCTGCATCATAGAGGTCAGTTTTTTTCTTTTTGCCTTTTGATCTGATATCTTTTCGTCCATTTTGAAGATTTAATTAATATGAGCCATATGCTGGCTTTCTACAAACACGGAGCAGGACCAGCATACCACCCATGAGATACGGAAAACAGGTGCACCAAGCTGCGGAGAGGCCAACTTCCACAACACATGGTACAAGATGATAAGAGGACCGGGCACTCGGTCTTCCAACAACGTCAGATTTCTAAAAAAAAACAAAATTGGCAATGTTTCGGACCCACATGGGCCTTTCTTGAGTGTATTTTGTTCATGGACTCTGTGCTGGTTTAATTTCAGTATCATTTTATCTGACCTACAACTTCTCACACATCTCCTAAAACCTCAGAATCCATTTCATAGCTGGAATTAAAGGCAAAGTTTCATCACTGTGACGAATGATGGGGAAAATTAGGAGAATCCATTAGTTGGCCCTTGATACCCCATGCAGGATGCTGGTGATCGTCGATCGATAAAGCTTGTACAGAAACAATTACCTCCCTGTATTACAATTAGGGATGAGCCGAACACCCCCCGAGTTCGGTTCGAGCCCGAACCTGAACTTCCCGTTTGTTCGGGTCCGAACCCGAACCCGAACCCCCATGCAAGTCAATGGGACTGAAAATTCGGTTTTTTAGAGTGCCCTCCAAGAGGGCATATATGCTTCATATTTGCCATAAAAGGTGTATGGGGGTCCGGGTAGTGCCCTGGGGGACAGGAAACAAGGACAAAAAGTAAAAAAAAAAAACGTTTTTAAAGGGACAGTGAGTTTTCCATGAAATAAGGGTTAAAAATAAAAATGAAAAATTCCTTCAAATATCGTGCCTAGGAGGTCCCCATAACCTGCCCGTGAAGTGGCGGATTTCTAGGATGTATAGAAACACTTAAAAACAAAAAAAGTACGTTTCAAATGACGGTAAATGCTTTCCTTTAATCTATCCATAAACAACTGCTTGGGGCGGCAGTCTGTATAAAAAGAGGAGACATTTTCGGACACGCAGAAAAAGTTTACTGATTTTTTGGCGGTTGAAAAGCAGGAGAATGACTGGAGAATGGAAACTTCTAGACCAAAAAGCCGATTTGGAAAGTGAGATAAATGGGAGAATTTTTCTGGTTTGGCTATTTTGACCTAGAATTTTCCATTCTCCAGTCATTCTGGAGAGCGGTGAAGAGCAGGAGAATGACTGGAGAATGGAAAATTCTAGGTCAAAATAGCCAAAACCAGAAAAATTCTCCCATTTAGGCTAGGGTCAGACTAGCGAATTTTTAACGTGCGTTTAGGCGCACTTAATCACGGCTGCACTAGCAGCAAATGACGGGCAATGATGGCCAATATACGAAGTACGGTCGCACGAAAGTCCGGCTGCGCAACGCAAGTGGAAAATGAACGCATTTTTTTGAGAACGCAGAACCGCTAGAACGGACGTACAGAGTGCGCTGCGTCCACTAGCGGCGTGTGTGCGTGATTTGGAGACGTCAGACCCTGCTCATGTCCGGCCAACATAACGTCCAGACACCCAAAGTTTCCTGGCTTGGATCCGTAAAAAAAATCACGCAAAAAAATGCGCATCGTATGACCGTTTTCGCGCAATCTGTGAAAAAATACGGCAATGCGTTCGGACGCACTTTTTGACGGTCGCTGCGAAAAATGCGTTAGTCTGACCCTAGCCTTATCTCACTTTCCAAATCGGCTATTGGGTCCAGATTGTTCTCTTTTCCTGCCATTCTCCTGGTTTTCACCTTTCTCTGAACAACCCTGAGAGAGAGATGAAAGCCAGGAGAACTGGCAAGAAAAGAGAACAATCTAGACCAAATAGCCGATTTCGAAAGTGAGATAAATGGGAGAATTTTTCTGGTTTGGCTATTTTGACCTAGAATTTTCACTTCTCCAGTTATTCTCCTGCTTTTCACCGCTCTCTGAATAACCCTGTGAATGTTTAATCCCAAAGTGAAAAATAACATTGCCTTTAGATTTTTTTCAAGCACCAGTTAACCACTTGGCTGCTATGGACGCGCTCAGCGCGTCCAGCCAAGTGGTTCTCCTGTGCTATGGACGCGCTGAGCGCGTCCATGCACAGGAGGCAGCAATCCGCCAGATTCCGGCGGATTGCTGCGCCCTACGGTGCGGGCTGACATCTTGGATCGGCCAGAGCATGGCCTTTCCAAGGATACTAAACATGAGCATGAAAAATGTTTTTTAAAAAAAAATAAAAATAAAAAAACTAAAATATTTAAAAAAAAAAATAAATAAGTTTTTTGTTTGTTTTTGTTTTGTTAATGCAGCAATATTGTTCCCATTTCAATTATAATGTGAACAATAATGCTGCACTAACGATTTTTGGTATGCGGTGCTTTTGTTAAAAAAGCGAAATTTTCCCCAAAACAAAATGTAACGAGACCCCATTTCTAATTTTTTTAACAAGCGCACCCCATACAAAATATAACCGCAAACGATCGCATGTTAAAATGTGAAAAAAACACTTTACACAAAATAAATTATTGAAAATTCTAATTTTATTGCATTTTTTTGTTATAATATACAGACATGACATAACGTATACATATAATAATGACATATTATGAATCTGCCAAGTCTGCCAGAAAGAACGATATATAATATGTCTGGGTCATATATCAAAATATGGCTACAAAACGCGGTTAAACATGATGAGCGAAAGTGGTAAAAATGACCTCAGCACAGAGGTGTGAAAAGCCTGAGCAGCGAAAGGGTTAAATGCAGCATATTAGGATGTTTTAGGGAAATTAATTCTCAAATCTCAATCAACCACCCCACCCCCTCAGTATATTGTACAATGTATCAAATTGATTACCAGACTAAAAACACCTGGTGTTATGCCCTTTTGTGAATAGAGGTCATTTAGAGTTGATTATCTTTCCACGTACACATTAGTTTTTAATTCAATATCGAATAAGGCTAGGGTCAGACTAACGCATTTTTCACGTTGTCCGTGAAAAAGTGCGTTCGAACGAATGGACGTATTTTTTCACGGAATACGCAATAGCGGTCATACGATGCGCAGTTTCATCCGTGATTTTGTACGGATCATCAATAAAACCCTTTTTGGGTCTGGCGTGGTTATGTGGCCGGACATTAGCAGCGTCTGACCTCTCCTAATCACGCAAACACGCCGCTATGCGGCCGCAGCGCACTCTGTACGTCAGTACTAGTGGTTTCACGTTCTCGAAAAAATGCGTTTGTTTGCCGCTTGCGTTGCGCGGCCGCACTTTTGTGCGACCGTACTTCGTATATTGGCCGTCATTGCCCGGCATCTGCTGCTAGCACGGCCGTGATTATGTGCGGCTGCACGCGCGTTTGCACTGCCTCAGTCTGACCCTAGCCTAAACCGTTGCTTATAATATTCTGCAGTAAAAAGTCTCTTTATTTCTAGATTTTTTAGTATTGTTTTAAGCATTTTCTATACTTTTTTCAAAATTTCTTTTTTTTTTCAAACCCAAACCGAACACGCCCAAAAAGTTCGAAATTCGCGAACTTTCGAACTGCCAAAGTTCGGGTCGAACTCCGAACCGTCCGAACCCGAACAGCTCATCCCTAATTACAATACTATCTTTGTCTTGCCTTCAGTTGTCACATCGTTATTATATCTGCCAATTATTGCACATCTATCGTATGATAGGTCAGTTTGCTATTTCGCATCTTCATAAACGTGTTCATCCGTGCGTCTTCTTGTTCTGACCAGGAAAAATATCAACACAGCTGCTGAAATCAAAAGGACGCCGAGGGTCCCTCCAACACCACCATAGAGAGCCACTAATAATATCCGACCAGTGCATCGTGATGTAGAGTAGAGATATATATCTGTCCTTGGGCACCTGTTAAAAGACACAATACTTCACAGTCAGCGTCAATGAGCAATAACATAATCTGATCAATCTCAAGGGTGGTTGTAATTTAAGACAGAGTTGGGATAATGCATTTATGAACGAACCAAAATACTTTGTAAAATAATAGTAATGCAACTCAGAACCACAAAGAACCACAGATTGATTGGCCAGTGAGTTCTTTCAGAACAGTATAATTTGTCAAATGGGATGTGGGCTAGAAAATACACTGATCAGCCACAACATCAAAACCACCTGCCTGATACCGTGTAGGTCCCCGTCATGCTGGCAAAACAACAATGAGCCATCAAGGTATGCTCCCAACAAGACCTCTGAACGTGTGCTGTGGTATCTGGCAAGAGCTTTAATTACTGCACGGTGCGAGGTGGGGTCTCCAGAGATTGGATTTGTTGTTCCAGCACATCCCACAGATGCTCAATTGGATTGAGATCTGGGGAAACTGGAGCCGAGGCAACACATTGAAATCTTTGCCTTCTTCCTCAAACTATTCCTGAACACTTTTTGCAGTGTGGCAGGGGGCATTATCCTACTGAAAGAAGACAATGTCATCAGGGACACCATGGCCATGAAGGGGAGTATGTGGTCTGTAACAATTTCTAGGTAGTGATACATGTCATGTGTTTTCTGTCCTCTTCTATCTGGCTTTCTATCATGGGCGGCATTGCGTTTCATTTTCAGCAATTTGGGCTACAGTAGCTCTTTGTATGATTGCACCAGATGGGCTAGCCTTCACTTCGTTCATGCATCAATGAGCCGTGGGCGCCTATGACTCTGATGCCAGTTCACAGTTGATCTTCCTTGCACCAATTTTGGTAGGTATTAACCAATAACTCTTGCACACCGGGAACACCCCACAAGATTTGTCATTTTGGCGATGCTCTGACCAAGTCCTCTGGCCGTCACTATTTGACCCTTGTCACAGTCAATCACAAAGTCATCTTTTCGTCCATTTTTCCTGCTTCCAACATATGAAATTCAAGTACTGGCTGTTCAATGTTATTCACTTCATCTGACGGTGGTTTTAATGTTGTGGCAGATTAGCTCTAGCGTTGGCAAAGTGGTAGCTAAGGCATCTAAATGCTAGCAAATGCTCTTTCCTTCATCCCCCACATTCAATCTCTTTCCTACTCCTGCCGCTACCAACTACGTAATATTTCCAGAATTCGGCCATTTCTTACCGCTGACAGCACAAAGCAACTCATCCACGCCCTTGTTATCTCCCAACTTGACTATTGTAATAAGCTTCTAGCTGGCCTCCCCCTCTCCCTCACCCGCCGCTCTGTCTCTGCGTCTCCTCTTTGCGAGTCCCTTCACTGGCTCCCCATCCACTGCAGAATTAAATTCCAAATCCTTACCCTGACCTACAAAGCTCTCACTAACTCAGCTCCCCACTACCTGTCCTCACTAATCACCAAATACACCATGGGTCCTATTACATTCTTCATGCAAAAACGCACGCGCAACGTGTGAATTTTTGCGCAAAGCGTTAAACGTTAACGCGCGTAAATCAACACCGGTATTACAATCCTCGTGCATTTTACCAACCGTCAAAAAATAACACGCGTAAAACGGATGCGAAATCAGTGTGCAGATGTCACGGATCCCTCTGATTACCAAAATAGTGGTCCCTTTACGCAGACCGCTCTCTACCCTTCCGATCCTTGAATGGTCGGCAAAACTAGAAAGACAATTAACCACGACAATAGATAATCAAGGGATAACACCAGACAGAGGTATGAATAGAGTATTGTCACGAATCCTTCTGACTACCAAGATAGTGATCTCTTTATGTAGCTCACTCTCTACTCTTCCGATCCTTGAATGGTCGGCAAAGCTATATAGATAATTAAGCAGGTAACAGATAAAGAAAGGAAACACACCAGACAAAGGTACAGACCAGAGTACAAGTCCTCCCTAGGACTTTAGTATTAGCAGAGGTAATCTGATGTGTGCTTAGGGTGCCACATAGACTGACCTCGGTACCAACGTTAAGGGCAGAACAAGAGCAGAGTAAATGCCAATACCAGGGGTTATACACAGAAGGGTTCGTTTGCAAATGCCAGGGGTCATACACAGGAGAGTTTGTTTGCCAATGCCAAGGGTCATACACAGGAGGGTTCGTTTGCCAATGCCAAGGGTTATACACAGGAGGGTTCGTTTGCCAATGCCAAGAGTCATACACAGGAGGATTCGTTTGCCAATGCCAAGGGTCATACACAGGAGGGTTCGTTTGCCAATGCCAAGGGTTATACACAGGAGGGTTCGTTTGCCAATGCCAAGAGTCATACACAGGTAATAGCCAAATATTCACAAGAGCTCTGCGGGAAGTGAATACCACGTCAGGGCACCGGTATAGTGGTGAGACTGGGTTTTAAACCCGGCGGGTCCGCGTCATAACGCCAGGCCCCGCCCCTCGGCGTCCCACGTGAGCCACCCCGGAAGCGTTTACATTCGGCGCCTGGCCAGCGAGCAGCGAGGAAGCTGCTGCCAGGCGCCCCATCCCCTGACCCACCGTGACAGAACCCCCCCCTCCAGGGGCGGCACTGGACGACCCCAGGGGCACGGGGGTGCGCCAAATAGAAGGCCTTCACTAGCCTAGGAGCATGGACTTCCGCAGCCGGTATCCAAGAACGATCCTCCGGACCGTAACCCACCCAATCGACCAAGTACTGCAAGGACCCCCTAGACATCCTGGCACCAGAATGGCCTTAACTTCGAACTCCTCCTCGCCCTCCACAGAGACAGGAGGCGGTGGAGCATGGACTTGGTGTACCGGTTACATACAACGGCTTCAAAAGGTTTACATGGAACACATTGTGTATCTTAAAATGGGGGGGTAACGCCAAAGCATAGGAGACAGGCTTGAGTCGCCGTAGAATCTTATAGGGGCCGATATACCTAGGAGCCAACTTCATGGAAGGCACTAAGAGCTTGATGTTACGTGAAGAAAGCCAAACCCTGTCCCCAACTTGATACACGGGTGCCTGCCTCCTGTGTCTGTCGGCCTTAGTTTTCTGGATGGCACTACTCTCCTCCAGTGCCCGTCTCACTCTCCCCCAAGTCTCTTTCAATGATGCCAGTTGCTCATCTAAAGCAGGAATCGTGGTATCAGGAACGTATCGGGGAGCACGGGTGGATCAAAACATAAACAGCGAAGAAAGGAGAATGTCCTGTGGATTCACTCACTGCGCTGTTCAAAGCATATTCTGCCCATGGTAGCAGGTCTGACCAGTTATCTTGTTGTTCTGAGATAAGCACCTGAGATATTTCTCTATATTTTGGTTTGCTCGTTCTGCTGCTCCGTTGGTCTGGGGGTGATAAGCGAAGAGAAAGAGAGGTCTATCCCCACGTTCTTACAAAACCCTCTCCAGAATCTGGAGATGAATTGGGTCCCCCTATCAGAGACAATCTCCAGAGGGACACCGTGTATGCGGACCACGTTGGCAATGAAAATGGGCACCAGTTCAGCTGCCGAAGGTAGTTTCCGAAGAGGAACATAGTGGCCCATCTTGGAAAATCGATCTATGATCGTAAGTATCACTGTATTCCCTCTTGACTCAGGTAACTCTACTATAAAATCCATGGCTACATGTGACCAGGGTCGTTCGGGGATCGGCAAAGGCTGGAGTAAGCCAATGGGTGCTGTTTTGGGACTTTTCTGCCTTGTGCATACCTCGCACACGGCAATGTAATCTTTGACATCTCGGCGCAACGTGGGCCACCAGAGGAGTTTACTGATACTAGACACAGTCTTAGTGATACCCATATGCCCAGAAGTTTTATTATCATGATAGATGTTAAGTACTTCCTCTCTTTCGTTCTCAGGTACAAAGAGTCTCGCAGGAGGTTTTCCCCCAGGAGCTGCACCCTGGACGGTCTGCAACCTTTTTATTAGAGGAGACGAGACACTAATCGTGGTAGCGGCTATAATCCTTTCCTGGGGTACAATGGGATGCTGATCTTGGATATTATGTTCATAACGACTCATACTGTCTCGACAATGCGTCTGCTTTAATGTTTCTGGACCCAGGTCTATAGGTAAGCACGAAATTAAAACTTGAAAGAAACAATGACCATCTCGCTTGTCTGGAATTTAAACGTTTGGCATCTCCAATGTACGTGAGATTCTTATGATCGGTTATGATAACGATGGGGTCCTTAGACCCCTCTAATAAGTATCTCCATTCGCCAAGGCCGAGATGACTGCTAACAACTCTCTATTTCCAATGTCATAGTTCTTCTCTGCCGGGACAACTTCCGAGAATAGAAGCCGCATGGATGCAAGGGTTTGTCAGGAGCCTCCCTTTGGGACAAGACTGCACCAAGACCTAGTTCGGAGGCGTCAACTTCTACTTGGAAAGGCAGAGCCGGATCTGGATGTCGGAGAACAGGGGCAGTAGTGAATGTTTGCTTTAGTGCCTCAAAGGCTTGGGTGGCTTGAGGTGTCATTTCTGATTTCCCACCCCTTTCTTTGTCATAGCCGTGAGGGGAGCCACAAGGCCGAAAAATCTTTAATGAACCTTCGGTAATAGTTCGTAAACCCCAGAAACCTCTGAATGGCTTTAAGTCCTTGGGGTAGGGCCAGTCAAGAATAGCTGAGAGCTTCTTAGGATCCATTTGAAAACCCTCAGGGGTTATTATATCCAAGGAATTGCACACTTTACTATGTCGAATAGACATTTTTCTAGCTTACAATACAATCCAGCCTTCAATAGTTTTTTCAATACTTGTTGCACGTGGACATGATGAGTGTCCACATCAGGAGAGTATATCAGGATATCATCCAGATATACTATGACGAATTCTTGCAGAAATTCCCTTAGAGTGTCGTTTATAAGGTCCTGAAAGACGGCTGGCGCATTACACAACCCAAAAGGCATCACCAGGTATTCATAATGCCCGCTACGTGTATTAAAAGCCGTTTTCCATTCGTCTCCCTTTTTAACCCTGACCAGGTTGTACGCTCCGCGTAAATCAAGCTTAGTATAAACACGGGCCCCTTTTAATCGGTCGAACAATTCTGTTATGAGAGGTATGGGATATGCATTTCTTATAGTGATCCTATTCAAACCTCTATAATCGATGCAAGGTCGCAGATCTCCCTCTTTCTTGGAAACAAAAAAGAAACCTGCTCCTGCTGGAGAGGAGGACCGTCTAATGAATCCTCGTTCCAGATTCTCCTTATGTATTCCTCCATAATGTCGTTCTCTCTTTGTGATAAAGGGTATACGTGACCCCTAGGAGGCATCGTACCGGGGAGTAAATCAATAGCACAGTCATATGGACGATGTGGTGGTAGGACCTCAGTCCTGGCTTTAGAGAACACCTCCTTTAATGCCAGGTAACATTCAGGGACCTCTGTGGACAAAGGAGGGGCTGTGCAATATTGAGGCTACCAATCACATTGACTCTGCCTAGGCACTTAGACTGACAACTCTGACCCCAACATTTTATGTCTCTCTGGACCCAATCGACAACTGGGTTGGGCTCTGTTAGCCATGGAAACCCAAGAACGACAGGACATGAGGGTGATTCAATAATTTGAAATCTTATTGTTTCCTGGTGCAAAACTCCTGTTTTCATACATACATCGACTGTGTCGTGAGTGATATGTGGACATGACAGGGGTTTACCATCTATGGCCTCCACCATTAGAGGTCTTTCCTTGAGAACCAGAGGTAGGAGGTTTTTGGCAGCAAAATTCTTATCCATAAAATTGCCTGAGGCCCCAGAGTCTAAGAACGCCTCAGCCTTGAGGTGAACCCCTCCCAGGTTAGGGAGATCGGTAACAGAATCCTGGATTTTTTTTTTCTCATTATCCACAAAGGAGGCATACAGAGAACCGATAACCTGGGTATTTCCTGTTCTGAGTCCTAATTTGCTATATTCAGCCCTGCTAACCCTGGGTCTCTGAGGACATTGAAGGCGGAAGTGATCTGCCCCTGCACAATAGAAGCAGAGCCCCTTTTCTCTTCTGTGCGCTCTTTCTGCTTCTGAAATACCCGTCTTCCCTATTTGCATGGGTTCAACGACTGGCAAATCTGTTTTCACACTCTCCGAATTGCCTGACGTACTGGTGTGTCTGGGTAATGAGGGTAAAGGAGGCAAGACCCTTCGGGGTCTATCTCTGGGGTGTCTCCTTTCCCTGATTTGATCGTCCATGGCTATACAGAAATCTATCAGGTGGTCTAGATTTTCTGGTAATTTTAAGGGAGCCAGCTCAAACAAAAAAGCCTCGTTCAAGCCTTCGGTAAAGGCTAAGGTTAAAACGTCGTTCGGCCAAAGTACCTCAGAAGTCAAAGTCTTAAACTCTATGGCATAGTCGGCGACCCTCTTATTACCTTGTTTGATGTGAAACAAGGACCTACCCGCATTGGTAGCCCTTCTAGAGGGATCAAAGGTACGTTTTAACTCAGAGGTAAAACCCTCAAAGTCATAAATGATGGGTTTCTTATTTTCCCACAACGGCGTAGCCCACAATAAAGCTTTTTCTGTTAAATGATTAATCAGATATCCTACTTTGGCTTTATCAGACATACAAGAACCTGGATTGTTCTCAAACAAGATCTCGAGTTGAGTCAAAAAACCCCGGCATAGGCTTGGTGTACCATCATAGCGTAGGGGTGCCTTCATACTAAGCCTATGTCCTTCAGGGGGGACGGAACTGACCCTAGGTAATACTGGATCTGGAGGGTTTGTGGTACCTGTATTGGACCGATTTAACAGGGTTTGCAGAGCGAGAGAAATCTGGTCCATCCTATGGTCCTGTTCCTCTTGTCTGGCTGCGATACGTGCCAGCTGGTTAGAGAGGTCTGCGGGATCCATTGGCCCTGACGTAATGTCACGGATCCCTCTGATTACCAAAATAGTGGTCCCTTTACGCAGACCGCTCTCTACCCTTCCGATCCTTGAATGGTCGGCAAAACTAGAAAGACAATTAACCAGACAATAGATAATCAAGGGATAACACCAGACAGAGGTATGGAATAGAGTATTGTCACGAATCCTTCTGACTACCAAGATAGTGATCTCTTTATGTAGCTCACTCTCTACTCTTCCGATCCTTGAATGGTCGGCAAAGCTATATAGATAATTAAGCAGGTAACAGATAAAGAAAGGAAAACACCAGACAAAGGTACAGACCAGAGTACAAGTCCTCCCTAGGACTTTAGTATTAGCAGAGGTAATCTGATGTGTGCTTAGGGTGCCACATAGACTGACCTCGGTACCAACGTTAAGGGCAGAACCAAGAGCAGAGTAAATGCCAATACCAGGGGTTATACACAGAGGGTTCGTTTGCAAATGCCAGGGGTCATACACAGGAGAGTTCGTTTGCCAATGCCAAGGGTCATACACAGGAGGGTTCGTTTGCCAATGCCAAGGGTTATACACAGGAGGGTTCGTTTGCCAATGCCAAGAGTCATACACAGGAGGATTCGTTTGCCAATGCCAAGGGTCATACACAGGAGGGTTCGTTTGCCAATGCAAGGGTTATACACAGGAGGGTTCGTTTGCCAATGCCAAGAGTCATACACAGGAGGATTCGTTTGCCAATGCCAAGGGTCATACACAGGTAATAGCCAAATATTCACAAGAGCTCTGCGGGAAGTGAATACCACGTCAGGGCACCGGTATAGTGGTGAGACTGGGTTTTAAACCCGGCGGGTCCGCGTCATAATGCCAGGCCCCGCCCCTCGGCGTCCCACGTGAGCGCACCCGGAAGCGTTTACATTCGGCGCCTGGCCAGCGAGCAGCGAGGAAGCTGCTGCCAGGCGCCCCATCCCCTGACCCACCGTGACAGCAGACTGTTTTTTCACACGACTCAGCCAATCAGAATTAAGAACCACAATTGTCTCCCGTTAAGTTTTTGCGCCTGTCAAAGTCAATCCGAGTATATATGCTGCATCAATAATAAAAACACGCACAACTTCTCAAATTTATTGTTTGGGTATGTGTAGAATGTCTAACTATACTGTGCTGTCATTTCTTTTTTTGGGCTGGTGTATTTGGGTTTGGCCAGGACGTTCAGATTTGCCGTTAACACTGGCTTTTAGAAGTTGCTAAAGTTATGCCACAAAGGCTGTGCGTTACAAACTGCACATAGATTGTAATACCATCCGCGTACCAGCGCACAAACGCATTTGCGCTCACAATGTTAAGTATAGGACGTGCGCAGTACAGTACGCTTGCAAAGGGTTCGCGCAGGTTCACCCGCGGTAGACAAATACGCGCGTTTGTTGCACTGACATTGTAATACGACGTTCAGCGCAAAGGGTTTTGCCCCTTGCGTTAATGCGTTTTTGCGCACACGCAAACATTTGCGTGAAGATTGTAATAAGGCCCCATGTCTAGTTCACTTGAGGCGGGGGGAGGGGCACCAGGGTGTAATGTTCCATTGGTCTCTAGGTCCACCTGGGACTGTATATATATTTAACCCAATAAAGGTGTTCAGTTGGTGTAGCTGTTCAAAACTCTGGAGAAAGATATGACAGACTGCTGGTGAGAGAACGGGGGTCCTGCAAGGAAGCGGCATTAAAGATATGACCTTTGGGGCATTAAAGATGTGAAAGTTGGGGTACTGAGATCTGTTGTGAACAGGTGTACCTAATAAACTGGCCGGTGAGTGTATATATTTATTATAGCGTGTGTGTTAATAGAGAGGGCTAAAGCATTCCACTGCAGAGAAAACCAATATTTTGTTAATATTAGCCTTATTTTATACTCACAGACATTGAGGCCCTATACAGTTGTGTTCAAAATTATTCAACCCCCACTGAAATTTAGTGTTTTGGCCAGTTTGACATTGATTTTGATCATTCGGTCATCTTGCTTACAATTAAATCAAAGAGGCACGTGTAGGTCAGACAAATATAACATAACATTTATAATGAAATAACCACAAATGTCTTTTCTGTGCTCACATCATTATCAGTTTTATTCAACCCCCAAGTGACATTCAATCTTAGTATTTAGTACAACATCCTTTTACAGTTATAACAGCTTTTAAACGTGAAGCATAGCTTGACACAAGTGTCTTGCATCGATCTACGGGTATCTTCACCCATTCGTCATGGGCAAAAGCCTCCAGTTCAGTCACATTCTTAGGCTTGCGCACTGCAACTGCTTTCTTTAAGTCCCACCAGAGGTTCTCAATCGGATTTAAGTCAGGTGACTGCGATGGCCACTCCAAAATGTTCCAGCCTTTAATCTGCAACCATGCTCTAGTGGACTTGGAGGTATGCTTGGGATCATTGTCCTGTTGAAAGGTCCAAAGTCTCCCAAGCCTCAGGTTTGTGACGGACTGCATCACATTGTCATCCAATATCTCCTGGTACTGAAGAGAATTCATGGTACTTTGCACACGCTGAAGCTTCCTGTACCTGCAGAAGCAAAACAGCCCCAAAGCATGATTGACCCCCCGCCATGCTTCACAGTAGGCAAGGTGTTCTTTTCTTCATAGGACTCCTCCAAACATAGCGTTGATCCATGGGCCCAAACAGTTCTAATTTTTTTCATCAGTCCACAGAACACTATCCCAAAACTTCTGTGGTTTGTCCACATGACTTTTGGCATACTGCAGTCGACTCTTCTTATTCTTTGGAGACAGAAAGGGGGTGCACCTGGGAGTTCTGGCATGGAGGCCTTCATTACGCAGTGTGCGCCGTATTGTCTGAGCTGAAACTTCAGTACCCACATCTGACAAATCTTTTCTCAGTTCCTCAGCAGTCACACGGTTACTTTTCTCCACTCTACGCTTCAGGTAGCGCACAGCAGTCGAAGTCAGCATCTTCTTTCTGCCACGACCAGGTAGCGTTTCAACAGTGCCCTTTGCCTTGAATTTGCGAATGATGCTTCCTATGGTCTCTCTTGGTATGTTTAACATCTTTGCAATCTTCTTATAGCCATTGCCCTTCCTGTGAAGAGTAATCACCTCTTCTCTTGTCTTCCTGGACCATTCTCTGACTTCACCATGTTTGTAACCACACCAGTAAATGTCTAGAAGGAGCTGAGTATCACAGTCATTTTAAAGCTGCCTAATTGGTGCTTATTATGCTTTATTGCTGCTCCGTGACATCCACAGGTGTTTTCAATACCTGATTGAAAACACTTGAATGAACCTCTGTTCTTCAGAGTGGTAGTCTTTAAGGGGTTGAATAATTGTGTCAATGAAGAATTCACAAAAGAAACATTTACTACTGTATTACAAAACCAATTGATGTCATTTTAGTTGCATATGGTTCTTTAAAAAGTCCTTGTAGGATTTCATTCTGAATACAATTACAAATGTACGCTAAATACCCTAAAACCCTTTACAGCATTGGGGGTTGAATCATTTTGAACACAACTGTATATCGCTCTATTTTACAAGTTCCATGGTTGCAGGAGTAATAGTTTGGAGATAATGGATCACAGTGAGATATACACATCAAGCCATCTATAGAAATGAAATCGCTGTAGAATTCTTTATAACCTTCTCCAAGAAGTTGAGAGCAGAGTTCTATGGGAGAAAATATTCACATAAAAGCTATATCCAATTATCTTATGTAAACACATTTTCCATCTTACATACACACGTACACACGTACACCCACTCTCTGCTTTACAGTTACCGCCCTCACTACCAAGATCGAGAATACTCGATCTGCAAGGCACTTGCTGGTGCCCTGATACCGAGTGTAGCCGATATTGTGTAATGAAAAGGAATCTCATTTGTTGCAAATTAAATTCAGTTGCAGTTGGGCTCCAGAATATGCCCCTAAAGTATTACCACGGCAAGAATGATACTCATGGTGCTAACACGCTTTAAAACCAGCTGGGAATATGTGTCTGAAACATAGATCCCCAGCTGGCCAATCACAAAGCCCAGCGCTGCAGTAGCTCCTTTTGTCCAGGAAACTGTCTGCCAAATAGGTTGGTCACACCCTTAAACTACGCCAACCACCATTCGTTATATACCAAAATCCTATTACTTTTTTGAATGTTATACTTAAGGTTGTTGTAGTGTTTCTTTGTTTTGGCCTCGTTCTCTCTTCCCTTAGCTCATTTTTTTGTCAGTAGAGTCATTGCTGTTTATTTTCTATTTGCATTGTATTGTATAGGTTTTGTCTTTGTCACTAAAGGCGCGTGCCATTCATTGGTTTCATGTATTATGTTTCTGTATGTGTATGTCATTATTAGGGATGAGCCGAATAACCCCGAGTTCGGTTCGCATTCGAACTCGAACTTTTCAAAAGTTCGAATTCGAACTCGAACACGAACTCAATACAAGTCAATGGGACTCAAAGTTCGATTTTTAGAGTGCCCTCCAAGAGGGCATATATGCTAGATATTTGCCATAAAAGGTGTATGGGGGTCCGGGTAGTGCCCTGGGGGACAGGAAACAAGGACAAAAAGTTTTAAAAAAGTTTTTAAAGGGACAGTGAGTTTTCCATGAAATAAGGGTTAAAAATAAAAACGAAAAATTCCTTCAAATATCGTGCCTAGGAGGTCCCCATAACCTGCCCGTGAAGTGGTGGATTTCTAGGATGTATAGAAACATCGCCATCACAGACCCACACACGACACCTAGCACTCCCAGTCTGCATACAATGTATCAAATTCATGAGACCGGACTAATTAGAAGCACATGTTATTTCCAAACACTAATTAAACACCTGTTGTCTACGACGTTTGAGAGCACAGGTCATTTACAGGTGAGAATCTTTGCACCTAGAAACATAGAAACATAGAAACATAGAAACAAAGAAAAATGTCGGCAGATAAGAACCTCTCGGCCCATCTAGTCTGCCCAATTACATGGATACTTTACCTGGATTTATCTTTTGTTTAGGATAGCCTTATGCCTATCCCATGCTTGCTTAAATTCAATTACTGTTTTGGCCTCTACCACTTCTACTGGAAGTCTGTTCCATGTATCCACCACACTATCAGTAAAATAATGCTTCCTGATGTTACTTTTAAACCTTTGCCCCTCTAATCTAAGACTATGTCCTCTTGTTTTGCTACTTTGTTTCTTTTAAATATACTCCCTTCCTCTACCTTGTGGATTCCCTTTACGTATTTAAATGTTTCTATCATATCTCCTCTGTCTCGTCTTTTTTCCAAGCTGTACATGTTAAGATCATTAAGCCTTTCTGGTAACTTTTCTCCTTCAAGCCGTACACCATTTTAGTAGCCCTTCTCTGAACTCTCTCTAAGATGTCTATATCCTTCTGGAGATACAGTCTCCAGTACTGCACACAGTACTCCAAGTGAGGTCTCACCAGTGCTCTGTACAGTGGCATGAGCACTTCCCTTTTCCTACTGCTAATACCTCTCCCTACACAACCAAGCATTCTGCTAGCATTTCCTGCTGCTCTATTACATTGACTACTTACCCTTAGATCCTCTGAAATAATGACCCCTAAATCCCAACCCTCAGATGTTGAGGTTAGGACTGTATCAAATATTCTATATTCAGCCCTTGGGTTTTTACGTCCCAGGTGCATTATCTTGCACTTATCCACATTAAAACTCAATTGCCACAACTCCAACCATTTAGTAATATAACATAATAGACATAATAGACATTAGTTTTTAATTCAATATCTAATAAACCATTGCTTATAATATTCTGCAGTAAAGAGTCTCTTTATTTCTATATTTTTTAGTATTTTTTAAGCATTTTTTATACTTTTTTTTAAAAAAAAAATTCGAACTCGAACCGAACACACCAAAAAGTTTGAAGTTTGCGAACCTTCGAACTGCCGATGTTCGAATCGAACTCCGAACTGATCGAACCGAACAGCTCATCCCTAGTCGTTATATGTTTATTAACAGGGTTATTCAGAGAGTGGTGAAAAGCAGGAGAATGACTGGAGAATGAAAAATTCTAGGTCAAAATAGCCAAACCAGAAAAATTCTCCCTTTCATCTCACTTTCCAAATCGGCTATTTTGACCTAGAATTTTTCATTCTCCAGTCAGTCTCCAGTCATTCTCCTGCTTTTCACGCTCTCTGAATAACCCTGTAAGAGGATGAGTTTCTGTATCCCTGCTCTCACTTGGATCGATGTCACTGGTCATCCTACTTTATTTTATAGAGTTTTATTCAGATTCATTTCGGGTATTTCTATTCTATATATATAGCTGCATTTGTACTTAATGTCTTTAACTAACAATTCTTTTTAAAGACTAAAGGGGTTATTCGGAGAGATCCGAAATGTCGCTGAAATGTAACCGGACACTGAAATTCTGAGAACAGGGACATTTCAGGGCCATCCGGCTATTCAGAGAGCAGGCAGTTCACCAATTTTGGCGAATTGCCAGCAAGTACAGTGCTTGTTCAACGGCAGTAAAATCCCCCATAGAGAAGCAATGGTTCATCTATTCAGAGACACCGAACAGCAAGGAAAAGTAGTCGAAGTACCCTGCTGTTCATGGTTTCATTCGGCAGGTTATTCAGGCAAATCCCATAGGTTTCAATGTTAAAAATATTCCCGTTTATACTCAATATCCAATAAACCGTACATTATTTTGATCTGCACCAAAAAGTATTTTTATTTATAGATTTTTTAGGATCTTTTAGTCATTTTTCAGGATTTTTTCTGCAAAATTATTATTTTTTTTTTAAATCGGATTTCCTTGTTTCTGTGACAGCCCTTTTTATTATCATTCATTGGATCTTATATGTAAATTACAGATATTTTCGTTCAGTAGTTTTTTTGCAAACAGCGTTTCAAGTTTGAAACTTTCAAGCGTACTATTTTTTTTTGTTTGTTTACCTCGTTCGCCTGCTTGTCAGGTTTTTTCGGTGGCTGCTCTGCGCTGTGATCGGCGGCTTGTTGGGTTTTTCCAGCGTGTTCGGCGGGGTTTTTCTGGTGGTTTCTGCAGGTTTTCGGTGAGTGTTCGGCGGGTTTACGGCGGGTTTTCCCTAAACTACAGGGGCCTGCGCTGCTTGCTGATTACAACGCAGAGTCACCGAATCACCCAGAAGTGCGGGGAACGAAAGGTCACCGAATGTGCGGCGACATTTCGAATCTCTCTGATTAACCCTGTTAGTGCTCAATTCCCTAGTTAACGCTAACTGTATTGTTCGTATAGTGCTCGTAAGCGTTAGCGCCAGGATAAGGGAGTTTAACGCGTGCCCCAAGGGCGTAACTAGAAATCACAGGGCCCCATAGCAAAATGTATGGGCCCCCCTCACCTGCAACCTAACAACCCCCCCATAGCCTACCCCCACACAAAAAAAAAGGAACTACTGCCACTGAACAACACATTGCTACACCCCCATAATTATATACACAGCAGACCCCAGAATTATATACACAGCAGAATCCCCAGGATTATATATACACAGCAAACCCCAGAATTATATACACAGCAGACCCCCAGAATTATATACACAGCAGACCCCCAGAATTATATACACAGCAGAATCCCCAGGATTATATACACAGCAGACCCCAGAATTATATACACAGCAGACCCCAGAATTATATACACAGCAAACCCCATAATTATATACACAGCAGACCCCATAATTATATACACAGCAGACCCCATAATTATATACACAGCAGACCCCAGAATTAAATACACAGCAGAGCCCCCAGAATTATATACACAGCAGACCCCAGAATTATATACACAGCAGACCCCAGAATTATATACACAGCAAACCCCAGAATTATATACACAGCAGACCCCATAATTATATACACAGCAGACCCCAGAATTATATACACAGCAAACCCCAGAATTATATACACAGCAGACCCCATAATTATATACACAGCAGACCCCAGAATTAAATACACAGCAGAGCCCCCAGAATTATATACACAGCAGACCCCAGAATTATATACACAGCAGACCCCAGAATTATATACACAGCAGACCCCAGAATTATATACACAGCAACCCCAGAATTATATACACAACAGAGACCCCAGAATTATATACACAGCAGACCCCAGAATTATATACACAGCAGACCCCAGAATTATATACACAACAGACCCCAGAATTATATACACAGCAAACCCCAGAATTATATACACAACAGAGACCCCAGAATTATATACACAGCAGACCCCAGAATTATATACACAGCAGACCCCAGAATTATATACACAACAGACCCCAGAATTATATACACAGCAAACCCCAGAATTATATACACAACAGAGACCCCAGAATTATATACACAGCAGACCCCAGAATTATATACACAGCAGACCCCAGAATTATATACACAACAGAGACCCCAGAATTATATACACAGCAGACCCCAGAATTATATACACAACAGACCCCAGAATTATATACACAGCAAACCCCAGAATTATATACACAACAGAGACCCCAGAATTATATACACAGCAGACCCCAGAATTATATACACAGCAGACCCCAGAATTATATACACAACAGAGACCCCAGAATTATATACACAGCAGACCCCAGAATTATATACACAGCAGAGACCCCAGAATTATATGCACAGCAGAGACCCTGGAATTATATATACAGGACTACACTCTTCATTTCATTGACCCCCTGACACTCATTTCATTAACCCCTTACACTCATTTCATTGACCCCCCCACACTCTTCATCTCCTTAAACCCCCCTCCCATACTCTTCGTTTCATTAAAGTCCCCCTCTTCATTTCATTAACCCCCCCCCTATTCATCGAGAGCAGGGAGAGTGCTTCGTGCCACCTCTCTCCGCCATCTGCATGTGGTGGAGGCAGCGCGCTGGGAGGAAGTGACTTCATATGATCATGTCCTCCCAGCGCCGCAGCACACAATAGCAGGCAGCTGCAGGATGTGTTGTGGCAGCGCTCGGCGGCCGGTGATTCAGACACCGGCGGTCGCGGGCCCCACCGAGCGGCGGGCGGTCACCCCCTGGAAACTGCCGCCAAAATACTCCACTGGCTGGGCTGCCAGGCCCCACTCGGCTGCGGGTCCCATAGTGCCCACGCGGGTCGCTATGGCAGTAGTTCCGTCATTGGCGTGCCACCATATTACCGTCCTGGCGGCAATCCGCTTAGTAATCCATTAACGCGTCGGTGATTGTGCTAGCTTGAGCAAGCTTCCTGTATCCTATATTTAAAATGGGGGGTGCAATCAGTAATTAGTGTTAGGATAAGTAAGGTATTACAAAGTGCTAGCGCTAATTACCGTCGGGATGTGGAGAGCCAAAAGTTTCGCACCACCTAAAAGCTGGCACTACATGATTCCGCATTTGCAGAATCATGTAGCACCCCCTAAAACCCCCCCAATAAATCCAATACTCATCCCGCAGCGAAAATGGTGACCCGATCCGCCACTTCTTGTCACTGACAGCAAAGTGAGACTGGGAACAAATAGTTACCAGTGCCCCTTCACAATCACTCTGCAGCACTGCGCGATCTGGGCTCACGGCCCAGAATCTCAAGCATCCATGGAGTCCTATGGACTAGAGGAGGTGATACTCTGAGCGGCACGGAAGCAATACCGGGAGTATCCCAACGGTTAGCGCTGCGTTCTGGGGAAAGGTGCCAAGGTAGTGCCAAGCCCGTAATTTCGCACTAAAATGATTGCGCTATGGGAAAATCTGGAGGTGCACATCATCGCAGTTATTGTCCCCATTTTATCGCACACTAGGGAATAGGGCCCTTAGTCCACTAAATTATTTGTGACTAAAACTAAATTAACTCTTTCGCTGCTGAGCCATTTCACACCTCTGTGCTGAGCTCATTTTTACCGGTTTCGCTCATCATGCTTAACCGCGTTTTGAAGCCTTATTTTAGTATATGACCCAGACATATTATATATCGTCCTTTCCGGCAGATTCGGCAGATTCATAATATGTCATTATTATAAGTCATGTCCTGTCTGTATATTATAGCAAAGAATGCAATAAAATTTAAATTTTCAATAATTTACAACGTGTAAAGTGTTTTTTTTCACATTTTAACATGCGAGCATTTGCGGTTATGTTTTCTATGAGTTGCGCTTGTTAAAAAAAATCATAAACGGGGAATCATTACTTTTTTAGGGGAAAATCACGCGATTTTTAACAAACGCACCGCATACAAAAATCGGGAGTGCAGCATCATTGTTATTGAAATGGGAACAATATTGCTGCATTAACAAATCAAACAAAAAAAAAATGTTTATTTTAATTTTTTTAATATTTTTTATTTACAGTTATACTTATTTTATTTTTTTCTTAACTTTTTACATTGTCATGTTTTGTATCTTTGGAAAGGCCATGCTCCGCGCTGAGTGTGTCCTCCGCATGGAAAGGGTTAAATCGAAGCTGTGTTGACCAAATGGTGAAAATCCATTGACATTTAAGGCTAGGGTCAAACGAGCGCAGTGTTCACGTCCGTGTTGCCGCACATTGTAACGTCCGTGGTAGCATACAATTATGATCAAGAGACCCAAACACGAAGTGCGTCTGCACAGAAGTGTGGACACACAACGTACGTGACAAACGGACGCAAGTTAGGCAAGAACGTAAAACCACTAGAACGGACGCACAGAGTGCGCTGCGTCCGCAACGTCCGCATAGCTTTGTGTGTGAGTGATGAAACGAGGTCAGACGGACTGCATTTATACGTCCAGCATTTTGACAGACAAAATGTTTTTCATATTAAATTTATTTTCCCTTCTACATCAGTCAAAAAAAACGTCAGTCACAAAAACGGACCGTGTGGCCACTACCTTGTCGTCAGTCAGAAAGTACGTCCGTTGTGCACAGACACACAGTCCGCACAGAATGCACTCGTCTGACACGAGCCTTGGTCAATTAATAAAAA
Source organism: Leptobrachium leishanense (assembly GCA_009667805.1). NCBI lineage: Eukaryota > Metazoa > Chordata > Amphibia > Anura > Megophryidae > Leptobrachium > Leptobrachium leishanense. The sequence goes on from RXON01003155.1 coordinate 41,211, forward strand.
CTAGACTAAAATGTTAGGGCGGGGCTATTTGAGAACTAACCTTACGTAAGAGAGAAATGCTGAATTTTCTATATTCAGATAAGCTGTTACTCCAGGAGTATATAACGAGTGCGGAAATTCCAGAAAAATGCTTAACCCCTTCCCGACCCCTGACGTACCATGTCTCCCTTAGACCCGCGGACGTACATGGTACGTGAGCAGACCTCCTAACCTCCTCCCGCCGATACTTACCTCCCTCGCCTGCTCCCACGGAGTCTATGGCTCCTGGGCGCCAGTAGATCCGATGACGCCATCACGCTGCATGTTGACGTCATCGGGAGATGCCGGTAAGCAAAATTCAAGAAGGGGCGGGTGGGCTCTTTTGGAGCCCTCTATCTCCCCAACCATTTAAGTTACAGCAATGCTTTTTGTACCGCTGGAAAGGGGAGAGTACAGTATTAACATTTTCGCTGCCGGATCGCAATTCGGCGCCAATCTGCATGGAATTGTGATTTCAAACCTGGAGTGGGCTGACATCTTGGATGTCAGCCAAGCCTCCGGGTCACCCCCACCCACTGACATCCTCCCCATATGTATGAGGATGTCAGTGGGCCAGCTATTCCCCTAGCTGCCATGTGGAGATAGGGGGATCATTTGGATCTCCTGATCATGGCCTTTCCAATGATACCAGTCATGACCAGGTTTGGTGTAAAAAATAAAATTAAAAAAAATAAATAAAAAAAAAAATAATAATAAAAGATTTTTTTTTTTTTTTTAAATGTCTTGGGGGGGGGGGGGGTTTAGTTAAATAGGACCTAGGCTGTCATCTAAAAATAATGAGCTAATTATTAAAATGGTCATAATGAGCTCAGCGCACATTGGTGAACTGGCTCTGCAGTGAAGGGGTTAAAAAGCAAAAACATGTAAAAATTGGGTATTTCTATTCGCAGGACAAAATTTTGAAACTAATTAGCCAGGGTATTTTTTGGTGGTTGTAAATTTTGGGAATTAAATTACGAATCAAATTTCATATTTTTTTTATAGTAAATTATACAATATGATGGAAATAATGGTATTTTTAGAAAGTCCATTTAATGGCGGAGAAAACTGTGTATAATTTGTGTGGGTTGTATAAACGAGTAAAAGGAAAATTTGACCTAAACACTAACAGTGCAGAAACGTTAAAACAGCAGCGGGCACTAAAGGACAGATTTGTGTAAAACCGCCCGGTCACTAAGGGGTTAAATAACGCAGAAAAAACGTTAGATGTTAGCTGATTAGATGCCACAACATATTAGTAGATTTAATCGACTAAGACTAGACTAAAATAATTTACACAACTAAAACATAACTTACAGGTCTACTCACAGAAGGGGTTATTCAGAGAGAGACGATCTGGCCCCAAAATGGCATTGAAACGGTGAATTTCCCCAGACAGTGTCATTTTGTGGCCATTCGGCTATTCACAAAGCAGACAGGTCTCCAAATTTTGGTGAATTGCCTGCACATACGCTGCATGTTCAAAGGCAGTGAAATCCCCATAGAGAAGCAATGGTTCGTGTATTCAGAGAACACTAAACAGCAGGGAAAAGTTGCCGAAATGCCCTGCTGTTCGGTGCTTTGATTCGGCAGGTTTAGGCTAAGGTCAGACGAACGCAGTTTTAACGTGCGTTTAAATGATGTCCAATGCCGGGGAACATACGAAGAACGGCCGCACGGAAGTTCGTCCGCGCAACGCAAGTGGCAAACGAACGCATTTTTTCTAGAACGTCAAACCGCTACTACTGACGTACAGAGTGCGCTGCGTCCGCATAGCGGCGTGTGTGTGTGATTAGGAGATGTCAGACGCTGCTAATGTCCGGCCAACATAACGTCCAGACACAAAAAGTGTTTTATTGATGATCCGTACAAAATCACGGACGTAAATGCGCATCGTATGACCGCTATCGCGTATTCCGTGAAAAAATACATCCATTCGTTCGAACGCACTTTTTCACGGACAACACGAAAAATGCGTTAGTCTGACCCTAGCCTTAATCAGGAGAATCCCATGGGCTTCAATGTTAAAAATATTCAGTTTTATCCAATATCTAACAGACCATTTATTTTATTCTGCAGCAAAAAGTCTCTTTACTTATAGATTTTTTATGATCTTTTAGGCATTTATCAGGATTTTTTTGGTAATTTTTTTTCTGCTTTTTTTTTTAAATTTTCTTTAACAGCCCTTTTTATTATCATTCATTTGACCTTATATGTAGATTCCAGGCATTTTCGTTCAGTAGTTTTTTTGCAAACAGCATTTAAATTTTGAAAATTACAAACATACTGTTTTTTTATTTTTTTTTAACCCCGTTCGTCAGCTTGTCGGCTTTTTCCATAAGCAGCTCGTCAGCTTTTTCCCGTGTGGTTTTTCCAGCGGTTCCGGTGGGTTTTCAGTGGGATTGCAATGGGTTTGCGGAGGGTGTTCCCTGCACTCTGGGGACCCTGCGGTGAATGCTGAATACACCGCAGAGGAAGGACTTTGATTCCCCGAAGTGCAGGGAACTGCGTGGAATGAGAGAGCACCGAAATGTCAGCGACATTTTGGTGCTCTCTGAATAAACCCTTAAAGGTGAAACTCAGGGGAATTGGCAGGAGAAGAGAACAAACCGCAGATTTTTGAAAGTGAGATAAATGGGAGAATTTTTCTGTTTTGGCTATTTTGACCTAGAATTTTCACTTCTCCAGTCATTCTTCTGAGTTTCACCTTTCTTTGAATAGACCTGTAAAACTACATTGCACTACAGTCAGAAGACTATGACTAAAACTAAATTAAAAGTTCCTGTCAAAATTAACATTGCCTCTCATGGTATCCTTTCAACAGGTCACCACTCTGATTTCAGCCTACATTGAGCCGTGTTAAAAAATGTAACTATTTACACTGAAAAATCAGAGCAATCACAGTTTTTCAATAATAAGGCTGGTGCAAGTTTTAGGGTTGGGGTTAGAGTTCAGGTTTGGGATTCTCCTTGCTTGCTTTCTTTAGGATCAGGGTAAGTTCAGGGTTATTTTTAGGGTAGGGGTTAACCTTAAACCTTAACCTAATAGTAACCCTAACACTTGTGCTAGCATTATTTTGCACCTTACTTGCAGTGGAAAAATTATGCAAGAATTCTGTGAACTTGCACTGACAAATTGACACGATTACTGTGATTTTCAGTGTAAAATCAACTTTTTTAAACGTAAAACTACTATTCAGTGTTACTTGATTTTATATTTGCAAAATCACTTAAAGGGAAATGCAGGTTTTGTCAGTGTGACTTTAAAAACGTGTAATGCCTTTTAAATGAGTCAGTAGTGGCATTTGGCAGACATAAAAAGCAAGAAAATATGATATTTTTTATCATATTTAACTACTGTTGTTTCTTGGCATTTTCCACGCCCACCTCAGGAGGCAATTTGAGCTAACCAATCAGTGTGTATTCTGCGGAATACATAAAGAACGCACTGAGCATGTGCAACTAAGTTGCTCCTCCTCCCTCCTGCACTGTGAGCTGTGAGGAGGGCGAGGCTGAGTGCCATTCCAATCTGTAACTCTTTCACTCACAGAGGACAGAAATCAATAACACAGGGAGAAAAAGAGACATCAGAGAGAAGTACATCAACAAAAAAGCACAGAGACAGCAAGATAAAGCAGTGAGAGCACAAGAAAAAGTGTAGTGAGACAGTGCGCTCACAAGAGACAGAACACACAAGAAAGAGTGCGAGAATGAGTGACTGTGTGAGGGAGACAGTGAGTATGTAAACCATGAAAGACAGCAAGTGAGCGTGTCAGTGGGTGAGTGAGTCTGTGTGTGAGCGAGTCAACAGGTGAGTGTGTAAGCGTGTCAGCAGGTGAGTGTGTGAGCGAGTCAGCGGGTGAGTGTGTGAGCGAGTCAGCGGGTGAGTGTGTCTCGTTTTCACAGTTGCAGAGATGCTAATATTCAGTTCCTCAGTTTCCCCAGTCTGAGGTCCTGAGTGTGCACAGGGTTTCATGTGCACAGCTTGTGAAGCTTTGATGGGTGGAGTAGGGGGTGGAGTAGTGGGCGAGGAGGAGACGGAGAATATACAGGAAGTAGGAGCTGAAGAAACACCCCTAGCTAAGGGGCGTCGTCGGGGAAGATGAAATGACAGAGTTTAAAACTAGAAAATAAACAATTTTTACACATTTTTAAAACTTTTATTGATTTATTCTAGTTTGTCTATGGGTATAAAAGCATTTCAATGTCAATTTAAAGAAAATATTTCTAGACAAGCATGTCCCTTTAACAAGAGGTTCTAGAGCCGGTATTTATTTAAATTGGAATAGCTCCGTATTCTCTGCCTGCCCCAATTGGCTCTTTACTGTAAATCAGGGATCTTAAACTCTGGCCCTCCTCCAGATGTTTCTGAGCTACATCTCCCATGATTCTCTGGCCATCTATTGCCTTCAAAACATTCTGGGAATTGTAGATATCAACATCTGGGGGGGGGTCAGAGTTTGAAATCCCTGTTGTAAATGAAATATGATGGAGCTATTATGATTACTAATTGGGACCTTCATAGGTACAGAAAAGTCCCCTCATTTTTATGACAGTGAGTCAGGGCAGTCGCAAACCTACCGGAACCAGACATACTGGTCCTTGTTATTGCCAGTGCTGTAGTTGAGTTGATTGCTGTTGGTGAGCTTGCTGTTGTGCTTGTTGAAAATGGTGTGGTTAATAATGTAGTTGTTGGATTGCGCGTAGTCAGTCCTGTAGTTGATGTCTCCGTGTCTGGTGCTGATACAGTGCTTGCAGTTATTTTTGCAACCCTGTCGGAAACTGAAAGAGGATGAAAATAAATAAATATTCATACATTTGTGAATTTTCACATTTCAATGATGCAAAGTCCAGGAAATGTCTTACAGGAATTATTTCTAGGTACCCTTTATCAGGACGAATACTTTAATTAATAATTACATTCAGGTCTATTCACTAAAGGTGAAACTCAGGAGAATTGCCTGGAGAAGTGAAAATTCTAGGACAAAATAGCCAAACCAGAAAAATGCTCCCATTTATCTCACTTTCCAGATCGGTTATTTGGTCTAGATCAGTGGTTCTCAACCACGGTCCTCAGGTACCCCCAACAGACCAGGTTTTCCAGATAGCTGAAGCACAGCACAGGTGAATGATATGATTGTTGTTTAGAGAAAGGTGAAACTCAGGAGAATGACAGGAGAAGTGAAAATTCTAGATTGTTCTCTTCTCCAGTCATTCTCCTGGTTTTCACCTCTCTCTGAATAGCCCCCTCAGTGATTGCAGGATTCAGTCTGATTTTCTCCAAGGTAATCCTTAAAATCTGGCCTGTTAGGGGTACTTGAGGACCGCGGATGGGAACCACTGGTCTAGATTGTTGGCTTCTACTGCCAATTCTCTTAAGTTTCACCTTTTAGTGAATAGACCTGTTTGTATAATGAACATCAAGTAAACCTGCCACAGATACAGAAATATCAAATCCATCTGTCATATATAGTCACGTAATACAGAGTCATTGTCATCCTGGCCTTGAGCCTTGGTCCCACGTTGCCTTGCACAATTGGAGTTACCAAAAAGGAGTTAGAAACTGGAGGGAGAGACTATCAGGGTTATTCAAAGAGATTCGAAAAGTCACCGCACGTTCGGTGACTTTTCGTTCTCTTCAATTCGGTTCCTTTTGCCGATCCCATTTTAGTGACCCTGCGGTGTATTCAGCAAACACCACAGGGTCCCCGAATTGCAGGGAAAGGCCGCCGCAAACCTGATGAAAACTAACCGCAAAACCCAGCGAATGCACGCCGAAAACCCGCAAAAACATCTGGATTAACCTGCCGAAAACCACAGAAAAACCCGAACAGGAGACGATCACACACAGAGCAGCCGCCAGAAAAAGCCGAGAAAGCCGAGACCACAGACGAGTGAAGTGAATAAATTAGGAAAACAGTTTGCATGAATGATTGAAAAGTGAAACGCTGTTTGCAAAGAAACTACTGAGCGAAAATGTCTGAAATTTACATATAAGATCCAATGAATGATAATAAAGAGGACTGTTACAGAAAAAATAAGTAAAATTTTTTTAAAAAAAAAAATTCTGAAAAAAGCTTAAAATATCCTAAAAAAATCTATGAATAAAGTGACTCTTTACTGCAGAATTTTATAATGAATGGTTTATTAGATATTGAATTAAAACGGGAATATTTTTAACATTGAAGCCTATGGGATTCTCCTGAATAAACCTGTCGAATTAAACCACCGAATGGCAGGGCATTAGGGGGACCTTTCACTGCTGGTTTGTGTTCTCTGAATAGCCGAAGCAGTGCTTTTCATGGGCATTCACTGCCCTCGAACAGGCACCGAACAGGCACCGTATGTTCAGGCAATTCGCCAGGATTTGGCGAATTGCCTGCTCTCTGGATAGCCGAATGGCCAAGAAAGGTAACCGAACGCTGATTTTCAGTGTTCGGTTACCTTTCTAAAGCAGTTCGGATCTCTTTGAATTACCCTATATAAGTCCTAGTCTACAGACAAATTCTAACTTGTATTCTTATTCTTGAGAGACGTCGAGGGTGAGTTAGATCTGAGTGTCATCAGCATAGAGGTGGTATTTGGATCCAAAGCTGTTGATGATTTTAGAAAGGGATGAGTTATAAATGGAGAAGAGAACCCAAGACAGAGCCTTGAGGTACTCCAAATGACAAAGTCATTGAAGAGGAGGAGTTGCCAGCAAACGACTCAGATAAGGACCTGTTAGACAAATTGGGGTGGATACAAGTGAGAGCAGTGTCTTCGAGACCGAGAGAGCTTAGAGTCTGTAGGAAGGGCTGGTCAACTGTGTTGGAAGCAACCAAGCGGTCAAGCAGGACTAGTATAGAATAGTGGCCATGATTTTTAGCAGAGAAGAGGTCATTGGTGACTCTGGTGAGGCCAGTTTCCGTTGAGTGTACAAGTCAGAAGCTCCGTTACAGGGGATCAAGTAACGAATTTGAGGACAGCAAGAGGGTGAGGCGGGTGTAGACTAGTTTTTCCAGGAGTTTTGAAGTTTCGTGATACTGGGTGGTAGGCATTATGCCCATGGTGCTAAAACTTTGGGGCACCTTCTGCAGCCCAAAAGCAAACAAATTTCATTTGCTTTTGTCCTGCACAGCTGCAGGACAAGATAACTTGATATCAAACATTGATGGTGCCTTTGAAGAGCCGAGTTATCTCGATCTCGGTGGTAAAGAGGTTAAAGGCTCAATTGAATCTTGTTGGCTGTTATTTAAAAAACATTAAGGGGGTTTAATATATATATATATATATTGAAATATCATTTGTTTCAATCGAAAATCTTTAGGCATGGCCGAAAATCGAAAAATAATGCTGTTCCAAACAAAAGCTGGTCAGTAAAACAACTGATAAAAGGCACACTTTTCATCCAGCATTATATTGATTTTTGCTAATGAACTAATATATGAAAAGACAATTTTTAAATGAGATTTTAGTCTCCTTTTTGTTTCCCTGCCTGAAAATCCATTTATAAAACCCTTTCGGCACTTTTTGTAAAATGGCCGAATTGTAGAAAAAAGAGCAGTAGATATTGGGGATGGCGTTAAATTAAATCGAGCTCTAAAGGGGTTATTTACTAAGTGGCAAACCTGCCACCAAATCGCACCGAATGGTGAATTTCCCCGTACGATGCAGTTTGGTGGCATTTCCTCCATTCACTAAAATGTCAGTTTGCCAAATACTGGCGAACTGACTGACAGCGAAATACGGTGCAGTTCCCTGCAATTCGGCAATCTTTGGTGGCAGCAAAATTGTCCCATAGAGAAGTAATGGTTAATCTATTAACAGAACGACGAACAGCACTGAAATGTCAAGGAAATGCCCTGATTTTCTGTGATTCCGTTTGACAGGTTTAAACAGGCGAATCTCAAAGGATTCAAGCTGAAAAAAATATCATTTTTATTTTTTTGTTACGAAAGATGTTTATTCTTTTCATTTTCAGCAAAGTCTTTCTTATTTTTTATTTTTTAGATGGAATTTTTTATTCACAATTTTTTTTCTGTAACAGACCTTTTTATTAATTTTTAAACGATCTTTTTTATTATTTAGGCACATTTTAATGCAATTTTATTGGTTCAAACACCTATTGTAAAATGTCTGCTGGTGCCCCTGCAGTGCAGTCTCCCCAACAGAGAGGGCGCCAGTCTATGAATCAGGCCACTTTGAATGCTGCACCTGAGCAGAGACCTAGGCCTTTAAATATCAGTCACTGACTGTGCTCTGAGCCCTGACATGTTTTATTCTAGCCCTCAGCGCGTGTCTTCCAGCTCCTGCATTTGATTTTCTGGTTTGACTTCTGGCTTGTATATTTGACTGTGATTTCTGTGTTTATCCCTTGGCATATGTTTATCTCATGTACCGACCTCTGGCTTGTTATTACTACAATATCTCTCCTGTCTAGGGTTCCCACCTGTCCGGTTTTGACCCGGACCGTCCGGTTTTGGAGTCATGTGTCCGGGTTTGACACCCACTGCCACCCGGACACATGACTCCAAGCCAGTACCGGCACATTTCCGCCCCATACTTACATTTCATGCACGTTCCCCCATCGCTGCGATCCTCTTTTCTGTTTCTCCATTCTGGAGACACAACAGGTCCACCCCGCCCACTGACAGTCACACGCAGGTACAACAGCTCACGTGAGGCTCACGTGCTTGCTCCTGCCCTGGCGTGTGTGTGCGGTGATCCGGGCCAGGCTCCCAAGACTCCCGAGCAACAAGACGTGCTCCCTGCCAGTGGTGCTGCTGTCAGACAAGCGGTCCTCCAACGTCAGGTCCACTCCAGATCTACTACGTCCACCGAGTCCGAGACAAGCAACTCCTGTGAGTGAGCACTTCATCAGCCATGATGATACCAGTCTGCCATGCATAATACCAGTGTGCCAGCCATGATACCAGTGTGCCAGTCATGAATAATACCAGTCTGCCGTGCATGATACCAGTCTGCCAGCCATGATACCAGTCTGCCATGCATAATACCAGTCTGCCAGCATGATACCAGTCTGCCATGCATAATACCAGCGTGCCAGCCATGATACCAGTGTGCCAGCCATGATACCAGTGTGCCAGCCATGAATAATACCAGTCTGCCATGCATGATACCAGTCTGCCAGCCATGGTACCAGTCTGCCAGCCATGGTACCAGTCTGCCATGCATAATACCAGTGTGCTAGCCATGATGCCAGTCTGCCATGGATAATACCAGTCTGCCAGCCATGATGCCAGTCTGCCATGCATAATACCAGTGTGCCATAATATATATGCATAATATAAATATACGCATAATGTATACACTGCAAAAAATGGCCACCCCTGCCCAACACTAGAGTGTTCGGGTTTGGCTTGAAGAAAAGGTGGCAACCCTACTCCTGTCCCTGATCTGTACTTCTATGTATTGTTTGTATACCTTCTTTAGATTAGTACGTGGCCATTATCAAGGACCAGCTCCTCAGATTAGGGTTTTCCTTGCCTTGCTGGGTTTTGTCTGCGTGCTGGGTGACTCTATATCCTTACATATTGGTTCAAACACCTATTTTTCAGCAGTTTGGCATTTTTCAGCAGCCAGTTTGGGGGTCTTTGGCGACCCCATTTTCAGTGCCATTATGATGGAGTAGAGGTAATATCACTGCTCTATAACTGTAGTGAGAGACTGTGGAGACACAGGTTCAATCCCGGTAAGAGCACCTCTCCAGTAAGCTTCCTTGGGCAAGACACCTAACGGTACACACTCGCCACCCAGGACATCCTTTAAAACGAGAGAAATCTCAATGTATCCTTCCTGGTAAAATCCTTTCACAAAATAAAATGGAATGGCTGAAGTGCAAAGCACCGAAATTTCTCTGAAAGTTTGGGGCTTTGTGAATAAACCCTTAAGATTTGAAAAAAATCTTTTTTCAAACAAATCAAGATAAATAACGAAACAAATCGATATTTCCCTCACAAATATAACCCTGGGAAGAGCAGAAAGCAAGACAACGAAATATTAAGAAAATATTGAAATATTAACTTCTCTCCCACAGGAAGAGGTTTTACCAGAAGCACAAACACAAAGAGACTCCGCCTCCTTACAAATCTCCAGTAAGAATGAGTAGGGGTCAAGAAAGAGGAAATCGAGGAGGAATTCACATGCAGAGAGGAAAAAGACACAAGCATTAATGAGACACTCTACACACCCTGACCACTTTAGTCATGCTGAGTGGAGTGTCCCCCCTAACCCCGCGGGCCCCGTTTACCTGATACAGCTGTGTGAAGCAGAGGATTTCCTCCACCCACACAGTGGACACTCTGCAGACAGGATTTTTTCAGCACGTGTTGAGGTCTGGTCCTCTATGCATCTCCCGGAATGGAAAATTAGTCCACAGTAGTCACATTCTGAGCAAAACAACAAACACAGGATGTTGCGTGCTCAACTCCAATCGCTCTCAGGGGGATCTAAGCAACGTTCGTTGTTTGCCCCAACTCTTACGTAAGAAAAAATATTTTCGTCACATGTTCTCAAAAATCCAACTGATGCGGCATTGACCGTGGTGATTCAGACAAATGCTAAACAGGAGCAGCCGTAGAGGTGTACTTACAGTAATTGGAACCCAGGTCAGATACTCTGTTTTGCAAATCCCCCTGGACAAAAAGCAAAAGAGCAGTTCAATGATCTGCCTCAACAATGAGATCAGTATGAGTGAGCTCCACAGCAATAAAACTCACAGCAATGTGCAATGTGTATGAGCATATCACAGAACTCCACAGCAATAAAACTCACAGTAATGTGCGGTGTGTATGAGAGTATCACAGAGCTCCACAGCAATAAAACCCACAGCAATGTGCGGTGTTTATGAGAGTATCACAGAGCTCCACAGCAATACAACTCAAAGCAATGTGCGGTGTGTGTGAGGATATCACAGAGCTCCACAGCAATAAAACTCACATCAATGTATGGTGTGTGTGAGCATATTACAGAGCAACCAGTAGGATGTGCATGGCTGAAAAATTTGTTTCATTTAGTTTAGTTTCCTTACGTTTTTAAATAATTTCGTTTTCGGAATTTCGTAACTAATTTAGTTTCGTGTTTCATTTGGTATTTCGCTTCAGTTCGGATTGATTTGTATTGTATCGTATCGGATTCGTATCGTATCGAATTCGATAGTTGATATCCATTTGATAGTTCATTTCAATTTCGATAGTTGATATCAATTATTCAAAGTTTTCTTTTATGATGATGACACAGTGTAAAACGAAATAAATTTGTTATATACCATTTAGTTTAGTTTCGTATCATATCGTATCGTATTCATATCGTATCGATTCGTTATCTGGAAGTACTCCCGAATACGAATTATTAAATTTCATTCCGAATTTTTCCGAAACGAATTCCCATCTCTAGCAACCACAGCAATAAAACTCACATCAATGTATGGTGTATGCGAGCATATTACAGAGCAACCACAGCAATAAAACTCACAGCAATGTGCGGTGTGTGTGAGTGTATCACAGAGCTCCACAGCAATAAAACTCACATCAATGTATGGTGTATGCGAGCATATTACAGAGCAACCACAGCAATAAAACTCACAGCAATGTGCGGTGTGTATGAGCGTATCACAGAGCTCCACAGCAATCAAACTCACATGTTAAAATATAGATTATTAAAATGTTCACATTATACTGTACATTTAAAATGTACGTATCGAGGTGTAGTGCTAGTTATGGATTATATGGCTAAAGAGGGACATCATGGTGCAGATTGTACAATTCTTCAATCACACATTTGTCACACCTAGTGGTCTCACTCGCATTATTTTGAGCCCAATTGGCTCTGTATAATCCACTTCTGGGTTACTTGTAGCCACCATACAGCCCAAAGGATCCTCTTTGATAGTGGAATATCCTTGAATGTAGATATAATGCTGAACCCAGGACATACTTGAAAACGAGAGAAATCTCAATGTATCCTTCCTGGTAAAATCCTTTGTAAATAAATAGTGTCGACTGTAACCACAGACTATTTCAGAACAATAAAAGCTGGAAACACTCACATTTTTTGGACCTAAATCAGGACCTAGATTCGATCACCCAGGTGGTTGTTTGTCAGGTACAACCTCCAGAAAAAAAACATATCCACATGGAACCAGCCAAATGATGGTAAAAAATGGGTCGTTTATTTCCACTTGTAAAATACAAAATAAAATAAAACACAATAAAATCAGATACAAAATATAAATATATTTTTTCGAAACCCGCATTCGAAAAAAGCAGATGATCCCCCAAACACACCGACCAGATGCCGGAAAAAAGCCGACAAGCTGACGAATGGGGTAAAAAACAAAAACACAAAACGATTGAAAGATTAAAATTTGAACCGCTGTTTGCAAAATAAAACTACTGCACGGAAATGTCTGGAATTAATATATAAGAACATATGAATAATAATGAAAAGGTCTGTTACAGAAAAAAAATTGCTATTTAACCCTTTCTCGACCACTGACGTACCATGTACGTTCGATCGTGAAGTCTCCCGATGACCCGCGGACGTTCATGGTACGTCAGGGTCCCCCCTAACCTCCCTCCCTCCCAATACTCACCTTCCTCGCTGGGCTCCCATGGCAGGCTGGAGGCCTGCCCCAACTTTTCAGGGGCCCCAGCAGGCGTGATGACGTCATTGCTAGGCGTCACCGGCTTCTGTAGTAAAAATCAGGAAGGGGAGAGGCTGTATAGTCTCTGACCCAACCAAAATAGACATTTTGTACAAAAATTGTTGTTCTGAGATACTTAAAAAAATTTAAGAATTTTGCATTTATATTATATAATAACTAGATGTAAAGCCTGCCCAGAGGGCAGTCTATTGAAAAGTGTGGTGTGCTTGGCTCTGCGGCGTTTATTCAGTTGTGCTCGGCTATGTGCTTGGCTGCGGCGTTTATTAAGTTGTGCTCGGCTATGTGCTTGGCCCTGTGGCGTTTATTCAGTTGTGCTCGGCTATGTGGCGTTTATTCAGTTGTGCTCGGCTATGTGCTTGCTCTGCGGCGTTTATTCAGTTGTGCTTGGCTATGTGCTTGGCTCTGCGGCGTTTATTCAGTTGTGCTCGGCTATGTGCTTGGCTCTGCGGCGTTTATTCAGTTGTGCTTGGCTATGTGCTTGGCTCTGCGGCGTTTATTCAGTTGTGCTCGGCTATGTGCTTGCTCTGTGGCGTTTAGTCAGTTGTGCTCGGCTATGTGCTTGGCTATGTGCTGGGTTTACTGGCGTATATAGTGATTTGTGCCTCTTTTTATACACTCCTGTATTTTCTTTTGCTTTGTTCTTTAATTTTCTGCTGTGCTGGGCTCTGTGCTCCTGGCTGGGCTCTGCGCTCGTGCTGTGCTTCGTGCCGTGGCTCAGATTTCTTTTGGTGATTTCGCCGCTTTCATTGGTGGATCAGCGGCGGGAGGCGCGCGCAAACTCCACAAACTGTTTTGGGGAGGCGCGCGTTGAGCCAGCTGCGTGCGCATCCTACCTCGCAAGACGCTTTTGGTGTTCTTGCGGCGGTGGGATGCGCGCGCACCTGGCTGGGTGAAAGTTAAAAAAAAATACTTCCCTGAATCGGCCCCGATCCTCCAGCGGTGACCGGCTGCCGAGCGGGCTGCTCAGCCGCCTCCAGCCTCAGGCGGCCCCCGGCTCGGCTTGGGCCTACAGGCCCAGCCGAGCCGGAAATCGCCTGAGCCTAGAGGCCGGCTGAGCAGCCCGCTCGGCAGCCGCTCAGCGCTGGAGGATCGGGCGCGAAGTTTAAAAAAACATACATAGCCCCATAGGTCGTCCCTGAGCTCCAGCGGGGCCCGGCGGCCTGCTCGACGGGCCTCCAGGCTCAGGCGAGCCCCCGCTCGGTTTGGGCCTACAGGCCCAGCCGAGCCGGGGACTCGCCTGAGCCTGGAGGTCCGCCGAGCAGGCCGCCGGTCCCCGCTGGAGCTCAGGGACGAAATACCCATAACATACTCAGATACATGGGCCCTGAACTCCAGCGGGGACCTCCTCCGGTCGGGGCTGCTCGCCGGCCTCCAGGCTCAGGCGAGCCCCGGCTCGGCTTGGGCCTACAGGCCGAGCCGGGACTCGCCTGAGTCTAGAGCCGGCCGAGCAGCCCGCTCGGCCGGAGGAGGTCACCGCTGGGGAATCAGAGGCCGTGGTACACTAAACATACATATCCCCCTAATGCGTCCCTGTGCTCCAGCGTGACGGCTGCCGAGCGGCCTGCTCGGCCGGCTTTCACGCTCAGGCGAGCCCCAGCTTGGCCTGGCCTACAGGCCCAGCCGAGCCGGGGACTCGCCTGAGCCTGGCCGAGCAGGCCGCTCGGCAGCCGGTCACCGCTGGAGAATCGGGACTAAATACCCAAAACTCACGCCCATAAATCAGCCCAGAGCTCGACCGTGACCTCCTCCAGCTGAGCGGCTGGTCGGCCGGCCTCCAGACTCAGGACAGCCCCGGCTCGGTTGGCCTACAGGCCAGCCGAGCCGGGGACTGTCCTGAGTCTGGACGCCGGCCGACCAGCCTGCAACAGTCGAATGACTGCCACCGTTGAGCTACGGGCCGATGTACACATACTCCCCACATGGGCCCTTAGCTCCTCCAGCGATGGTCAGCCCGCTTCCAGCATCTTCAATCTCCATTGGACGCCGGAAATGACGTCGCGAAAGCCTTTGACCCCGGTCAACATGCCAGGGTCAAAGGGCTCGTGACATCATGCCGGCGACCAGCGGAAAGAGAGGACGCTGCAAACGGGACCGCCATCGCGCCAGAAGAGAAGGGCCATGTGGGTGAGTATGTTTTAGCCTACAATCCCCTACATTGACTCGGGGCTCCAGCGGTGGCTGTCACAGGCTGCTCGGCCGGCCCCTAGCTCAGGCGAGCCCCAGCTCACCTGGGCCTAGGCCAAAGGCAAGCCGGGAGCTCGCCTGAGCTTGGAGGCCGCCCGAGCAGCCTGTGACAACCACCGCTGGAGCTCCGGGCTAATGTAGGTGAGTATATGCTCTCAACACCCACCCCTTTCTAAGTCGGCCGGTATCCAAGCTTAAGGAAAGCCCCCGGCTTGGCGTGGCCTAGAGGTCCAGCCGAGCCGGGGACTCGCCTGGGCCGGGAGGCTCAGGCGAGTCCCCGGCTCGACTGGGCCTCTAGGCCCAAGCCGAACCGGGGGCTTGCCTTAATCCTGGATACCGGCCGAGCTATAAGGGTGGGTTTGAGAGCATATACTCACCTACATCGGCCTCGAGTCCTGCGCCAGTTGAAAACATACTCACCCACATCGGCCCTTACATCCTCCAGCGATGGCGGTCTCAGCTCACAGCGCCCTCTCTCTCTTTCTCAGTTGGTCGCCGGCATGATGTCACGAAAGCCTTTGACCCCGGGTCAAAGGCTTTCGTGACATCATCCGGCGACCAACTGAGAAAGAGATAGAGGGCGCTGTGAGCTGAGACCGCCATCGCTGGAGGATGTAAGGGCCGATGTGGGTGAGTATGTTTTGGCAACTTACACCCTACATAGGCCGGAACTCCAGCTGGGGTGTAGCAAGCTGCTCGGCCGGCCTCCTAGCTTAAGCGAGCCCCCGCTGCCTTGGCCTACGGGGCCCAGCTGAGCCGGGGCTCGCCTATGCTAGGAGGCCGGCCGAGCAGCCTGCAACAGTCGGCCAAACTGCTGGCTACTCGCCTGAGCATGGAGCCGGTCGGCAGCCGGTCACCGCTGGAGCTCAGGGACGCAGTAGGGGGTTATGTATGTTTTGTGTACCGCGGTGACCTCTTCCGCCGAGCGGGCTGCTCGGCCGGCCTCTAGACTCAGGCGAGTCCCCGGCTCGGTCTGGGCCTGTAGGCCATGCCGAGCCGGGGCTCGCCTGAGCCTGGAGGCCGGTCGAGCAGCCCGCTCGACCGGAGGAGTCACCGCTGGAGTTCTGGCCGAATTTTTCGATGTGTTTATGTATTTCGTCCTGAGCTCCAGCGGGGACCGGCGGCCTGCTCGCGACCTCCAGCTTAGGCGAGTCCCCGGCTCGGCTGGGCTGTAGGCCCAAACCGAGCTGGGGGCTCGCCGAGCCTGGAGGCCCGCGAGCAGGCCGCCGTCCCCGTTGGAGCTCAGGGACGACGTATGGAGTTATGTATGTTTTTTTGAACTTCGGCCCGATCCTCCAGCGCTGAGCGGATGCCGAGCGGGCTGCTCAGCCGGCTTCTAGGCTCAGGCGAGTCCCCGCTCGGCTTGGGCCTACAGGCCCAGCCGAGCGGGGACTCGCCTGAGCCTAGAGGCCGGCTGAGCAGCCCGCTCGCAGCCGCCGCTCAGCGCTGGAGGATCGGGGCGGATTTAGGTGAGTATGTTTTGCGAGCGGGCTGGCTCAGCCGCCCTCTAGCTCAGGCGAGTCCCCGGCTCGGCTGGGCCTGTAGGCCCAAGCCGAGCCGGGGACTCGCCTGAGCCTAGAGGCCGGCTGAGCAGCCGCTCGGCAGCCCGGCTCAGCGCTGGAGGATCGGGGCGGATTTAGGTGAGTATGTTTTGCGAGCGGGCTGCTCAGCCGCCCCTCTAGGCTCAGCGAGTCCTGGCTCGGCTGGGCCTGTAGGCCCAAGCCGAGCCGGGACTCGCCTGAGCCTAGAGGCCGGCTGAGCAGCCCGCTCGGCAGCCGGTCACCGCTGGAGGATCGGGGCCGATTTAGGTGAGTATGTTTGTTGAACTTCAGCCCCGAACCTCCAGCGCTGACCGACTGCCGGCGGCCTATTCGGCGGACCTCTAGGCTCAGGCGAGTCCCCGGCTCGGCTGGGCCTGTAGGCCCAAACCGAGCCGGGGGCTCCCTTGAGCCTGGAGGCCCGCCGGCAGCCGGAGGACGGTCAGCGCTGGAGGATCGGGGCATCTGGCGGGCCGTGTAAACACGGGTAGCTGCGCGCGGCTCGTGCCGTTTTTTTTTTTTCACGCGGCCGGCACGCGCAGCTACCTGTGTGTTTTTAACGCCGCTTTCAAAAGTCCGTCGCGCATGCGCAGACGGCTTTTGGCGACGGACGTTTTTAGGCTTATTCTATTATAGTATAGATGAAAATTTGCTCACTTTTAACTTTTCATGTATTCATTTATCTGTTACAAAAACAGTGCTGAAATGAAAGGTTTTGAACTCTAGATGGGGTCCTATCTTGCACAATGTCACGGAGTCTGCATTATCAGCATACAGGCAGAAATGGCCTTTGTGTCAGATTCAGTAAATGTGCTGCAGACAGATAATAAAATGTGAATCTCCTGCTTATAGGGATTGATAGTGATCATAATGAGATTATTCGAAATGCAATATCTGTATGTTCTGCATAATGCCTGTGTATGGGAATCACAGCAACACCTTGTATCTGTATGTGCTGCATAATGCCTGTGTATGGCAATTACAGTAACACCTTGTATCTGTATGTGCTGCATAATGCCTGTGTATGGAATCACAGCAACACCTTGTTCTGTATGTGCTGCATAATGCCTGTGTTGGAAATCACAGCAACACCTTAATCTGTATTGTGCTCGCATAATGCCTGTGTATGGGAATCACAGCACCTTGTATCTGTATGTGCTGCATAATGCCTGGTATGGGAATCACAGCAACACATTGTCTGTATGTGCTGCATAATGCCTGTGTGGGAATCACAGCAACACCTTGTATCTGTATGTGCTGCATAATGCCTGTGTATGGGAATCACAGCAACACCTTGTATCTGTTTGTGCTGCCATAATGCCGTGTGTATGGGAATTACAGCAACACCTTGTATCTGTATGTGCTGCATAATGACTGTGTATGGGAATTACAGCAACGCCATGTATCTGTATGTGCTGCATTAATGCCTGTGTAAGTGTAGGGAATTACAGCAACTGGGATAAGCTCGATCCGAACTCAATGTAAGTCAATGGACCCGAACGTTCGATTTTTAGAGTGCCCTCCAAGAGGCATATATGCAAGATATTTGCCATAAAAGGTGTTTGTGGTCCGGGTAGTGCCCTGGGGGACAGGAAACAAGGACAAAAAGTAAAAAAAAAAAATTTAAAAGGAACAGTAAGTTTTCCATGAAATAAAGGTTAAGAATAAAAACTAAAAAATTCCTTCAAATATCGTGTCTAGGAGGTCCCCATAACCTGCCCGTGAAGTGGCGGATTTGTAAGATGTATAGAAACATTTAAAAACAAATAAAATGACATTTCAAATGAAGGTAAATGTTTTTTCTTTAATCTATTCATAAACAACTGCTTGGGGCGGCAGCCTGTATGAAAAGAAGAGACGTTTCAGGACACGCAGAACAAGTTTAGTGACTTTTTTGGCTAAATTATGGTGAAACTTATGCAGGCTTTGGATGAAAGTAACAACAGGTGCATTAAAATTGCATGAGCATTAACATTTTCAGCAGCGTTCACTGCATATTTGTAACGGTTCCTCAGGACAGACCTGGTAGGATCCCTGGTAACAGACCTCTAACCCTCCGATCCTTAGGATGATCGGGACACGGGACCACTAAACCTAACCTCTAGCAGCCACACAGGCCAGGGAGAGAGCACCAACAATATACACCACAGACTGAGATCATATAGTGTGTACTGCGCTATAGTATATGCAGGATGGAAGCGCACCAGCAGTAACAAGCAGCGGAATATACCAGACAGGGGCACAGAGCGAGAGTAGTTGTTATAACGAAAACCGGGTCAGCAACGCTTAGGCACTTGTACTGCGCTACTGTATATGGTGAGAATCGGAGCACACCAGTAGCAACAGGAGGCAAACAGAACAGGCAGGGAGTACACAGAGAGAATAGTCAAATGGCAGGCAAAGCTGGCAACAGATCGGCTCCTCAGAACAAGCAGGGTAAGTAACAAGTATACGTCTGATTGGATACGCTATTAGTGTAGCGAGGAAGCCAGCTGTGCATATTGCATCGCTCCCTCTACACTAATAGCGTTGTGAAGGAACCGTTCCCTTCCGTCTGTCCAGGCTCTCCCGACACCCCTTCGTTGTGGTCAGCCCGGCTACTGGGAGCGCTGTCCTCAGCGCCTCGAGCGGCTTGACCTGCCTGCTTCTGTTCCTCTGCCCTGGAGCCGTTAGGAATCTCCAGAAGGCCGCTCTCTGCCTTCTGAGGGTGAGTGTGGAGTGTAGCGTAGTTGAATGAAACACCAGACACAGCTGTATGTTCCAACAGGATCCTCTCTCTCTGAGCTTGAGAGTTCTCTGACTTTTTAATGAACAAAACGCCACCATTTATGCTGAAGTCCAACTGTCATAATTTGCATAAAATGACGCACCTCGTCCTACCCATACTAATTACTTATGTCAGTTATT